>BMAO01033779.1:0-46078 GCA_019973975.1 Trichonephila clavata | reverse complement strand
TTTCAAATCTTTTTGAGCAATCACTGGCCCTGTTTGAGTATTTTCAAAAAAACACATTTCGAGTAAAACGCGTTTCAAAAGTATGACATCTTGCTTAAAGTAATGGCATCTGCTTTTACTAAAACACTTGTAATTTTTGTTCTTGTGAAAAGAAAATAATAAACTTTGGTATTTTTATAAAGCTAATAAGATGATCTATAAAATAAAATCACAAAAGAACTGTCTATTGTTGGCAAAATTCTCAATTTTAGGGTAGTCGGATACCTTAAGTATATGTAGATCTTCTATGATTATGAGCATAGCTGCAATCGTAAGAAATATTTCAAAGGAAAATATGAAAAAAGCCTTACTGATATTGGTTAGAACAGAGGTCGCCAAATTGGTGGTCCACGAGAAAATGTCGCCTGTCCCCAGAAAAATGTGGAATATACTTACACATCCCTGTATGTTATGTTTTAAGATGTATTGAAACATAATTCAATTCTTAACGATACGTGAAAAGTTATAAAAACGCTACTTAATAGAATAACTCCTTTTCATAGAATCTGAGATTGAAATAACTGCAATTCTCCGTCTTGCAGTAACAACATTGGATCATAATATCCATAATCTTATTTCAAGTAAGTAGGAACATCCATTACACTAGGAATGCATACTGCTAAAAGTTTGATATGCTTAAGCCATTTTTAATTGTTTTGTTTTTACAGCTTTTGTTTATTTTGTTTATTTTATTATGGTTTATTAATAAAGCTTTCATAATTTGGTTACAATTAATAGCTCCATTTTATTAGCTAGGTACGTTTTATGTGTTTTTTTAAATCCTCCTTTTTCAATAAATATATTTAACATTTAAATTATGAATTTACTGGCCCGTGAGGTCAAAAAATTCGGCAAACGCTGGGCTAGAAGACACCATTAAAAATTACCATTAATTCCTTGTTGATTGATTTTCTGTCAATGTGCACTGAACTCTTGTGTCTCATTGAATTATAATATAAAATCATAATGGAGTCACATTTCAGAAAATTCATAACATCTGAAAAATTTTCATTAATGAAGAATGTTTTAAATAAAAGATTAAGCTAAATTCTAGAAACGTCCATACTCTTTGTCCTGTAAATGAAAAATTGTTTTTACATTCACAAATATTTCACTCGAGCACCCGTTTCAAAATGAGTGTTTTTATCCGGATTATCATCCCATCAACCAAAAGAAAAAATTATCGCCCGGAATCTGTGTTTTGAAAAGATGTTTCCTTAAAGAAAATAGAAAATCGGTTGACAAAACTGAAAAAAAAGGAAAACAAGAAGAAAAAAACTACGTGCAGGAAACCAGGGTCGAAAATTGTGCAATCATTACCTTTAATCATAACATTTTACGGATAATCACATGCTAATACGTTAAAACAGTTCTCAGACTTTCTATGGACAATAATGAAAAATATTGCTATTAACAGAGGGGAGGAGGGGATGTTGACGCTCAGTATAAAGGACTGGAAACTCATTGGTTGCTATTCAATTTACACACTTTACTACTCCAATACATCCTCCGGTTTGAAGGTCATTGTTCTCGCTATTAGCCTTAGCTTTTGTCGGCTTATGGACATTAAAAACCTTAGGGTTTAAAAGAAGTAGCTTGCACTGAGTAGTCACCCTTCACAAGTTTGAATTCACTCCTATAGCAGGTAAGGACTTAAACAGTTTAATTTTCCACAGATTTGATGTATATTTATGTGTCCTTTTTATGATAAATTGTTGTATCATTTGATATTAATCAATTCGGTGTAGTATTTATACTTTAAATTAAAAACTTTTTGTGCAGTTTCATGCATATTATGAACTATTATTTCGGTAACTTCGAGGGATATCTTAATTCTTTTCATTATAAAATTTTCTAAACTGAGTTGAGATTGCTTTGATATGATATTCGAGATGTTCTGAAAAATTTTATTACGTAAATTAAATGATATTCCAAATTTGGTCTTTTGCTTTTTATTTGGTAAGGGTAATTGTAGATGAGACTGAATTTCTTACATCAGTAAATGCGATTCATATACCCGTAGTTTGCTTTTGCAACTTTAGCATTGTTATTTAAATATTGTTTCATATATGTGCGGATTGTGAAATGATGATCAATGAAGAATACCTTCCAATATATTTTCTCTAAATGTAAAAATTAATATAAGAAATGGAAACTCCTAGACTTTATGCAAATGCATTAGGCAAAATATCTGTGATAATTCTAAAACTAGTATTTGAGGAAAATAATGAATCCATATAAAAAGAAACACGTTTTACAACAGGAAATAGATCAGATTCACAGATATATGAATGTACTTTTATGAACCGTAATCTTTTAAGTATTGGTGTGAACTATCATCAAATATTTTATATATAACAAATATTTTATTATACATTTGATGTCATATCAAATCTGTGAATCTCTGCTAAAATTTTCGTACTGAAGTTTTTCAAATATTTTGAAATTTATGTATTTCTCTCTCTCTCTTAGAATGAATATATTTTTCAATTAGTTTAACATATTAATAAAATTAACGTATAAATTGAAAAAAAAAAGACATTTTCGACTCTCAATATTTAAGCATAATAAATTATTTTTGTTATGCGTGTTATGCTATTTTTGTTATTCTTTATTACATATTATTAATCTATGATAAATTCTGTATGTTAATTGAATTACTTATATAAAATATATACTTGATAATTATAAAATTATATATTTATATATATTAACCTTACTGAGAGACAATAGTACAAATTCTTCCCATTTACAGTATGCCGCGCTTATTAGAAGATTGCATGTTTCTTTGAGATACTTATAAGTTATAGTATTAAGATTAAATAGCATATGTTTTCAAATCTCAAAAACCAATTGAAATATTTGGGTAATTTAATGATTGTAACCGCAAAATTGTTTTTTGTTCAATAGATTTTTTCAAAACTTTAATTGTATTTATTAGCATAAAAGTTACCGTACATTATCATAATTGAGTTTTTTTTTCGTGATAACATTAAAGATAATTTGCTAAAGTACTGTTCTTTAAAAGTATATTGTTATTTTGAAATCTAGCTCATGCTGTTTTGTCTAAACATACCATCCGATTTAAATGCGATGTTTCACCTTGCTTTTGAATAAAGATTTCTAAATTTTAATATAAAAATCTTCAAAAATTCCTTAAGAATACTGACCTTCTCAACTGGGATCAGATCCCCAGCTTTATTTCATGATGTTTTTTTAATACACTTCAGATAGAAATCTTTGTTTCACCTTAAGACTTCCATTCATCACTATCTGCAAACATTTGGGGAATGTAATTTTTATCAAATAAGCTTGAAACTATCCTTCCCAATCTTCCGCATCCATCTCGTCGGCATCCGACGAGAGCTTGAATTAAATCAAGCGTTCAAATAAATTTTGTTGTAAAATCCTCCACTAGATGGTGCCACCACTGAAATGGATCTCACAACTGGGGACTTGCCGTGTCTCTACAAAAGGCTTTTGCTAATATGCAGCCCATTGGGAGGAAATTTAATTCTATTAAAAACCAAGTTTATTTGTTTACAAGATTCTCATTTTATAAATTTACAATTTAGAATAAATGTAATTTTCTTATAAAAACGCAAAAAACTTTGGTGATGCCTAAATTCTTTTTTGCATTTCTTTTCTTTCGCCTTGAAGCATGAGCAAAGATAACAATGAAAATTAAGTAGAGAGAACCAATTCCTTCCCATCTTACAAAAAGAATGTGGAATCTTAATGTAAAAGCAAAACGTGTAAAAGGTTAGAATAATTTTTGGAGGCTTTCCAATTCAAAATATCTTTTAAAATTCGAAATTTCTTTTAAAATAATTGTATTACCCCTTAAAACACAGTATTCAAAAAAAGATTTAAAAAAATAGCGGGAGAATTACCCGTCTGTTTTACGTTAAACCCTTGATAAAAAATAAAAAAAAAATTTTAAAAATTAGGTCAATGGCACATAAGGTTTTACATAAAAAAAAATCATGTAATAATATCTAGAACCATGATTTTTAAAAAGAAAATGCATTATATTATCTCTAATCTCGATGTTTATTTTTAGAGTTTTTTTGCGATGAGAGAATTAAATAACGTTTCTAGAAATAAGTTCACTAGACTATTCAGAACTACTTGAAGTATGAAACATGAAAAAATTCTCAATATACACAAATAATATTTTTGCAACTATACCAAAATACTTCATTCCGGTAGAATAGAAGAGCCGCTCAGTTTATGTATTAAACTATACTGAATCAAAATTGGGGGGCGGGATTATCTTAGGTCCTTAATTACTATAATTTGCTTATATTTATGGATTTATTAAGGAAATTTGACGATAATATATGCATCTTAAAAATAAATCTACAATTATTTCTAATCATTATGTACCAGTTTCTATTTTTAGACCCTAACAAAAGAATGATTTTGTTTTCTTAAAACCTATAATTACGTCTTTATTAAAATAAACATTCCTGTCGCATAAAGCAGTAAACTTAAAATAAAAGAGGCGTTTAAGCAAATATATTGCAGGCTGATCGATTTTTCTAATTTTTCTTATTTAAATTATATTTAATGGCATTTTTACATCGGGCAAATAGACGAATTTATTTTTTTCCGAATACAAGCATTTCCAAAATTTGAATTTAATTATTTAATTATAAAATAAATTATTAATAAGGCCTTTAAATTGATTTCTTGTAATCCATTGTCCGATTTTATAAATTAAAAAAATTCTTGATTTCACGAAATGCTTAGAGCTAGAATCAAATAAGTCAGGAACTAAATGTAATTTGAAATATATTCATTGCATACCTCCATTTTTTTAAATAAAAATTTCCTTCTTCGGGGTCTTTTTAAAAACGAAGAAAATAAATAATTTGAACATATTGATATTAAATGTTGAAATGAAATATAAATCTATAATATGAATTTCTTACGTCTTTAGATAAAAGTGTTAAGAGTATTTGCAGAATAATTATACAAGCTTACATTCCCAAGCATGGTTAAAAAACCCTCAATTAAATTATATGGATTGTAGATTATTTTCTTTTTAAATACTAATAAAAATTCAAATTTCAACATAAATTATAACATTTATTGTAAAATCATAATTTTATATATATAAAAGTAATTATTAAGAAAACGTAAAGTAGTATGGTTGAAATTAGAGATAAAAGCAAATAAAAAGTTATGTGATAGGACTTTTTTTTGGACGTGCAGAAATTCAACAATTATAAAAAAAAATATTAAAATAAAAGCACTTTTAGTTCATTTTTCATATTTACTTAAAATGTTATCGGTTTATCTGTGTTATGAGAAGGATTCGCCTGTTTTATTAATGGTTTCGCCTATTTATAAAACATAAAACCGTTAGAACAAGAAAGACGAAAAAATAGAGATCCCGAATGTATATATATATATAATTATCTTTTTTTATTCATACAATATATTTTATATTTTTAGCTTTTAAAAATATAACTCGGGTGTTTCCTTATTACATTCTATCGAAAATTATTATTCATTGATTTCAACCTAAAAATTGTGACAATTCACCTATTATGATTATTATTTTATTACATCTCAAAGGAGTTATGATGGAATGTAATAATCTGAGCTACAAATATTTTAATAACAAAAACTTCTAAAAAATAATTTTTTAAAGCATAATGATTGAATTTCTTTCTGAATTACTCCCTTAAATGAAAAACTACTTTAAAATTGCATGCAACTTTTTAATTAAGTACAAGCTTTATAAATGTTTCCTTGACTCAAAAGCAATATTTAATAACAGTTCAAAATTAACTTAATTATACAAAATTTTTAAAAATTTCAACAAAAAAAATCTGTAATCCTGAATTTTTTAAAAAACTCATTAATTTTTCAAGCGCACTTTGGGAAAAATAATTACGAAATGTGATTATTGAATTTTAATTCCTAAATATAGAGTATCTCATATTAAATATGCAACTATCTCAAATTATACATGAATATATTATATTAAATATGAATATCTTTCAATAAATACTAAGAAACTCAAATAAATACGAGTAATACACTTAAATTATATAAATATTTTATATTAAATCATTAAATTATTTAAGGTATCTACTCATGAAATATTAAAAAACTCAAACAAAATATGAATATCTCCCTTTAAATATTTAGATATCTTACATAATGTTGGATACCTTACATTAATGATGGATACCTTATATTAATTATAGATATCTTATATTAATTATAGATATCTTATATTAATTATAGATATCTTATATTAATTATAGATATCTTATATTAATTAAGGACATTTCCTATTAAACACTAAGCAACTCAGATAAAGTATGAATATTTTATCAAATACAAAAAGTATTTTTAAAACAAACATTCGTTAAAACTTATCTTTTGAAATTTATTGTGAATGCAAGAACTTTACTATTGTGAGCTTTTTGCATATGATTTCACATCCTGTTTGTTAAACATTGGATTTTTTTCCTCTTTATGGGTCATGATCATCTCAGTAAATTTGAATGGTATCTTTAAAGAGATATCATTATCGGTTATGGTTAAAAGGTAGGAAATTAGATCATTCGTTTCAAGTTTTTCCTATCCTTTTTTTTTCACTTTGACCCTGAAAGAGTTTCAGTTTTATCTTTCGAGATCTTTTGAGATAAATACAACATAAGTATTGACAAAAAATTAAAGAGCAACTTTTTAGATATATATAAAAGGAAGAAGAATTTCCCAGCACAAAGGAATCAAAAAGAATAACAAGATATAAATCGATCAGCTTTTTAATATAAATTTTGTCTAACAGTTCTGATCAATAGTTCAGTCTCTATTCACAGCTGAAGACAATACGATAAATACATCAAAGGTATTTTTTAATTTTTTATTGGATTTCAAGATTTAGTATAGAAGTGTCAAAATAATTTTTTATAAATGTTTAAGAATAGTTCTTTAAACAATTAAGCTTTTTAATTTATGCCTTATAATTATATTATTTTCACTATTTCTTCTGTGATTCTAAATATGAAATAGTGTATATAAATTTAATTTTAATTCTACGTATTTAGGTAAATGTCTAATATTTTATATGCTTAACCATGATTAAGTTTTGACCAGTACATTTGATTAAATATATAAGTTACTTTTATCTAATGTTTGTTTAGTTTATATATTCTACACCTATTATACAATAAAAATAGTTTCTTCCGTCAGTATGAAACGAATAATTAACTTCCCATTGTTGTTATTCTACCCTAAAACGGCATCAATTTAAATTTAGAAACATTAAAAGTTTTTTCTACCTTTATATGAAACTTTCTTAAATAAACAAAGCTTCTGCGCACATAAAAATACTAAGCTTAATTTAAATAAAATATTGATCAATAAGATAAATGCTATGGAAAAAAACTAAGCAATAATAAAACAAAATTAATATAGTTTCTTTATTCATAATACTAAATCAATGGTAAATGAAATATAGAAAAAGTACTAATAGTTTTAAGATTATTTTTAAGATTTCAATAATATTCCCCTAACATCTCAAAGAGGGATTTAAGCCCTGAATACATTTTCAGGTAAATATTATGTATCTCAACATTAATGTAAATTATTATGGCTATAGCTTATACACCCATTAATGTTACCACATTTTAAAATTCCAGAAGAGTTTATGATTGGGCCATTTGTGCTGCTTGAACAAGTTAAGTAAAAAATTAACTTAGCATCAAAGTATAGGCGACGATACGGAATGTATTTTATACCCAAAAGTAAATTGAGCTATACAAAAATAAGTGATACACAATAAAAGGAGATTCTATTTAAAGAATACTGAAGTCAGATCGCAATATTCATGACTTAGCAATTTTTTGTCTAAAAAAACATACTAAACTTAATTAGAAAATTTACTTAATTTTCTAATTCCGTCTTGACTCCTCAATTTCAAATATTTGATTAACTCATTTTAACATCAAGTGAGGATAGCCATAATACACACATTTAGGGTCCTAGTAAATTGTAATGTTAAGGGGACACAATACGATTTAATTGAAAAAAATCGGTCAAAAAATCAAATTTAATTTTTTAGCCTAAATTATTTTCTATACTCTTTTTTACAAACTCACAAAATTTGAAAGCTCTAAGTTTAAAAACCGCAGATTTGTGATAACTTTTACGTTTGTTTTTATTGACATCCCAATGGCAAATTAAAACTTTAAACCGACTTATCTCCGAAAGATAAAATAACTAGTTTGTCTTTATTTAAATGATAAGGTTTTTTTTATTGTGCCTAATACTGGGAAATTTTTTTCACTTGTGGCTGATAGTACATGGAATAAATGTTACTATACATTTTTCAATCAAAGCAATACTTATTTTTTTTAAAAAAGTAATTGAATTTAGAATTTACATATTTTTCAATGAATTTTCAATAAGCATTCATAAAAAGAAGTATTGTACAAATACCAATCATGTTATCGCAAAACCCATACCAACATTTGTTATACATAGTTTAACATCCTTGTAAATCAAATTTTATATATGTGCGTTAATTTTTGTAGGAAAAATAGCATTTTAAAATCACTTAATAAGTTTCAAGTTTTTCCCTTTAAAAAATTAAATGGTTAGCTTTTTATGAAATTTTGAGTATAAAATTTGTTTTACATCAGTTGGCCATACGTTAGTCTCCGGTAACGGAGCTAGCCTCGATCGACATAGATTTTCTGATTATTTTCACTCCAACGCAAACAATAAACAGCTCCAGCAATTTATTTCAATAATTTAAAAGGTCGTAATTTTAACTTATAATTTTAATTTTCAATTTCTTTTAATTCTTAAACTACCCAATTAAACATGGTAAGTCATATCATCAATGTCAACAACAGTCACAAAATAGGGGATTTAGACCTCCTCAGAGATCATGTGCCCCGATGACCATTCTACTGTTTTACATCCTACATACACATATGAGGCAACCGAAAAAGTTATGAAAATCATTAAATTAAAAAAAATTTGTAAATCATACCATGAATGAATTCCCCTTAAATATAATAAAATCTATTTCATTTCGTAGCGTTAATTTTTCTTTTCTTTCACACAGGAAAAGGAGTTTTTAAAAATATCCTACTCTTACAAACAGCTGTTTGTCTGGAAACAATCTCTCAAGCTACGAGACATGGATTCTGCTAAGACCATAACAGTGGGCAGCAAAGTCTACCGGCCTCTTCTAGATGAAACTTTAACGGCAGATGATCTACAAGTAGCCAGAGAAGAGCTCAGTGAAACTCCCGAAAGCACAGAATCTTGCTTGAGATTATTGAAAGAAATGCTTAGAGGTATGTTGACTAGCTCTTTAGGATAGATACACTAAATGACTCTAATAAATAGATGTGATTATTATCACGTCTATTTATCTCTAGGAAGTTATTTTCATGAAACCCACAAAAATTTGGAATGTAAAATATCTAACGCAGGGTTTCTCAAACAGTGGGGTGTGCTCCCCTAGGGGGGCGTGACAACTCTATGAGGGGAACGCGAGCCTATTGAAAAGTCGAAAGCAAAAAAAATTATTAATTTACAAAAGTACACATTTACACTGATATAATCCACTTATAAATATACCAGTACTGCGCAATGTATTTTATAATTAGTTTAACAATATTAAATTAAGAACAACTTTAATAATTACCAGGGGCTTGTCATATATAAAATTATATGCAAAATTAACACTTATCTTGATAATTTGTACGCTTTATAAATAATCCCTTAAAATGCCGAATAAAAATTACTCACTTCGCTCCCCAATGCAACCATTTAACACGAAGGCGAGTGTATGTGGTGTATTGGGGGAGGTAGAAAAGGAATAAATAAGAAAATCGTCTGAAACAAGTAAATCCTTCGCAAATACTATAAAGATCATTTTGTTGCATTCCAAAGCTTTTGGAATAGTTTTATAAATAGCAGTTCACAGAAAATATCATGCTTCGGAAAGACGTATATATACGCCGGTGGCACTTTAGAGATTTAAGTCGTATTGTAGCTTTAGCATAAAAGTATAGTATAATTGAATTCTATACATTGTTATTGTATGGAGAAAAGGGGGGGGGAGCGATGAAAATTATGATTGAATATTGGGTCGCAAATATTGAAAGTTTGAGAAGCATTGATCTAATGCATAATGAGTCGACCTTAAAAATTGTATACTAAAATGATAATGATATAGTTTTGTATCTATCTATATAAAACACTTAAAAACCTAATAAGATTAGTACATCTAATATTTTGCAGTATTCTGATTAATTATAAGCGGGACATTTTCTTTAATTTTAAAGTTTACAAGCACCTTTTTCAGAATTATACTTTTAAGAATTTAAAATCCTATTAATAATTATATATGCAGGAAAGTGGAAAATTTTATAATAGAACAAATAGTTTGACACCTAGGTAACAAAAAAAAATTTATGCCTTTGCATTAATATAGCAATTAAGAAATTAAGATTACCTTTTCATTTTTAATGTTATATTTTTATTTGTTATTTATATTTTTCCAAAGTTCCCTGGTTATTTATTAATCACAGTGTTGTTATATATATAATGCTCATGAGAGTGTGTAAAATTAAATTATTAATTACGATGTTAAATAAGTAAATAATAAACATCTACGTCATGAAGCTTACGCATTTATGGTTATTTCAATTTTTTTCTGCGTGGAATTGTAAAATCTGAACCCAAAGTAAATGTTGGAATATTAAGTGAGAATAACCATAAATTTTACAATAGCCACTACTCCTTGGTATTTATTTTATACTATATTTGTTCTTTTTCGCATTAGAAGTGCAAAAATGAATATAAAATAACTGGGTTTTTTATTAAAATGTATATAATAATAATAAACTAGAAAATATTTCGAGGTTAATGGTATATTCTCAGTAAACCATTCCGAATAGTAAATAAAACACTAGACGACTGTGTAATATTATTCTTGTGGAATATTTTGAGATAAATTGTTATGGGCTCTCACATTATGTATTCTGTTTTGCTGCTTCTCATCAACTCTTTCAAAAGCACTACTTCTATAATAAATATTTAAAAAGATTTTGCTTTAAGCACAGTTGTTTTCTCTTTCAACAGAACAAAACGAGTTTACACCCCGCACAGACGACGATTATTTAATGCGTTTCTTAAGATGCCGTAAGTTCGACAGCAAGAAAGCTTTCAAAATGATTCGAGAACATTACAAATTTCGCAAAATGAATCCAGGGGTCTACATATCTCCAAGCAGCATAGAGCAAGTCTTGAGAGCGTGCATATTCGACTTTTTACCACACCGAGATCACAAAGGGAGAGCCATTTATGTCATAAGATTCAGTAAGTATAAAAGAATACATTTTTTTATAAACATTTCGTTTCGTCTTATGTCTCTATAGAATGAATTAACCAGAAAAAAATCTGAACAAGAATTGCTGAAGCTTTAAATATTTCGGAATAAAAAACAAATATAAATAGATTCTGTCTTCATTAGAAACCGTCGTTCTGCAAAAGCGTATGAATGAATATTTTGTTTTGTTATTAAGTGTCACATGAATTAGAACATACGTATAAAATTGCTTTACGCGAAAAATACTACTAGAAAAATTATTTAAATGTAATTTTTTGGCAAATTTAAATTATAGTTTAAAAAAACTAAAAAAAAAACCTTTTATAGTTAATCGAACTGAGTTGTATTTTAACCTTTTAGTCGCCAAATCTTGAGTTAGTCGCCAAATCTTAAATTAGTCACCGAGTCTTTAGTCGCCAAATCTTGAATTAGTCGCCAAATTTTAAACTAGTCGCCAAATTTTAAACTAGTCGCCAAATCTTAAATTAGTCGCCAAATCTTAAATTTGTCACCAAATCTTAAATTTGTCACCAAATCTGGAAATGTCATCTGAAAATGGGAAATCGTTCCTCTTAATGATCCTGATCAGGACAATGGGACAAAATTATTAAACTATTGTATTGTCATCGGTCCTGGACAAGTGAGCAAAATTTTAAATTAATATGCCCTTATAAAGTGGGTAAAAATGGAGTTCAAAGATTCCGTTACGTACAAGTGAATCTTATCAAAGGGTGTTAAAAAAGAGGAAATAATGATGTATTTTCAAAAGATTCTCCTTTTTTGGAAAATGTTTATATAATTACAATATTTTGCCTACATATACCTAAGCCTTCTGAACAGAACCTGAAATAGGATTCTGAAATACATAATTTAGGAGTGGATTTTTTATTCATATTTTATACATCAAGCTAGAAACCTTTAACAAAAAAACACTGGTTAAATTATTTCAATTGATACAGTAACTCTCCAAAAATAACGTGAATTTTTCATAGATTCTTATTAAGGCTCTGTATAGAAATCCTAGCAATAAATAGGCAAAATATTATTGTCAAAGCATTTTTTATAAAAAGAGAATGTTTTGTAAATATATCATTCTTTCTTCATTCTTTCAGTTTTTTTCTCAAGTTTTCCCTAAATTTTTTTTTTTTATTAGAGTATCCATATTCGCGCCAACTTCCTTACTTTATAAAGTTCAAAAAATACTCAGCTTATACCAGTGAACGTACGGTATTTAAAGTTTTCTTAGGATATAGTCGTTAATAATAAACAAATAAATTTTTTCGTTTCATTTTTTTCACTAAAATGGAAAGCTTGGAAATTATATTCAACGTATGCTAATCTCAAAAAACTTCAGAACAAAATTATATATTATTTAAAAGACATCTAATGCATTCGCAAAACTTACCTTGAAAATTGCTTTTTTAAGCATTATATTTTATAATGAAATATGTTTTTATAAATATAACTGAATTAATAAATTTCTTTTTCTTCTTATAGATAGATGGAATCCTGACAAAGTTTCATTCACTGATTTCGTCGCTGCCGGGAATTTGGTTGCGGAATACGTGTTGGATAATCCTGTAACCCAAATCAATGGATACATTGGTCTTTGGGATTACAAGGGCTTCACACTCAAACAGTTCAGGATGTTCTGTAATCCAAAAAACACCTTAATGCTGGCAAACCTCATGCAGGTTAGAAACTACTTTATTCATAGCAATCTATTCTAAGTATAAACTTAACCAACCCTTATTAAATTTAGATATATTTTAGAAATTTTTAAATGTTCTACATAGATTTTAATCCCTTAGGAAGAACTTAAAATATATTAGATGTTTTAAATTTTTTAATTCATTAGGATTTAGTTTAATCTATTTTTTTAGAGAAAAGTGACTCACGCACGCTCTCTCAAACACTCACTCATCATGGAGTATCTGAAACTATTAGACCTACAGTCGAGTAAAAATCCGATAACTACGGATTTTTCAGAAATCTACTTCAGGGAGATGGGTTACAGTGTCATAAGAGATTTGATCGTTTTTGAAGTATTAGAACAAAAGGCTTGAAATTTGGCACGCATGTTTCTTTCATTGAGTAGAGATTGTTAAAAATGAATTATGCGGAAGTTGACTCTCTTGGGTGTGGGGTTACAGAGTCTTAAGAGATAAGTATCTTCCGATTTAGAGATTCAAGTCACTTTTTAACACCCTTTTATAAGCTTCACTTGTATGTAACAAAATCTTTGAACCCAATTTTTACCAGCTTTATAAGATCAGATTAATTCGAAATTTTACTCACTTGTCCAGGACCGATGACAATACAATAATTTAATAATTTGGTTCCATTGTCCTGATCAGGATCATCAAGATTAACGATTTCCCATTTTCAGATCACATCCCGCATCTGGCGACTCATTCCAGATCCCATTTCCAGATATGGCGACTGAAAGATTAAGTTACAACTTAGTTCGATTAACTATAAAATGGTGTTTAGTTTTTTTTAACCAGTAATCCATTAAATCAAGAGACTAGGGCTATAAATTTTTGTTCCAATACGATTGAAAAGTTAATCCTAGTGCTTAGTTATATAGTATATATATATATCTCGATAACTTAAAAACAATACCTAATCATACAACATCATGAAATACATAGCGAAGCCAAGGGGAAAGTTTCGTTTTAATAATAAAAACCAAAAAAATTTTAAATTTTTATTTTAAAAATAATTTACACCGGCTTTAAAATATTTGAAAAAAGAATGTATTGTTAAGTACTAAATGCACACATATTAGAAAGCCTCACCAAGTTTTATACTGTTTTAAAGATTATTGAAGTTCAATAACGTATAAAAGTAATGAAAATTTTTGAATAATTAAAATTAGGTTTTTCACATAAGACCTCCCACAAACGTTGAAAATACATTTAATTATAATGCTCATCTGTAATAAAATTTTAAAAATATGATCTTCTTGATCTATCTTTGTACAATATATTATAACGCAGATATTATCTAACATTTTTCTATGATATATCATTCATATACATTTTATAAAAATCATGTATATATGATATTAAGGAAAAAACCAAAAACACACTTATATAGAATAAATTAAAGAAAATGTTCTATTATAACTTATAGGTAGAAGTATATATGTGTGTGTGAGCATATTCTCATTAATATCTTTTAATTCTTTACAGGATCGCTTTCCTGGAAGATTTAAGATAGCTTACTGCGTAAACTGTTTGCCTATGGTAAGCACAGTGTGGACCATACTCAAGCAATTGATGAAGGAAAAATTCAAGAACAGGGTAAGCAAAAATTTTTACTTCAAAGCAATGTAGCAATGTGAGAAAATTACGGTAATAAATGTTTCAGTTTCAAAAATCCATTATGCTTCACATTGATAAAGGAATATATATATAAATATAATTTAATTTAATTCATGAATGGTTCTTAATATTTTTAAATTATCTGAATCAAAGTTATCAAATCTAATAAACACTGGTACGAAATTCGAAATATAAATGTGTGATATTAAAAAAAAATAATTGTGTAGAGAGAGAATGTTATATTCACATAAAATGTTTAATCACAAAAGGTTGCGTTAAGAAACTGTTAATAATTTGAATTTTAGAAGAGATATAAAGATCAAACACCATCTGTATAATTTCTTATAACATTCAGAGACATTTAAAGTATATTGCATTATATTCAGATTGTAAATATCTAAGTGGAAAAGAATATAGTAAAAAGATATTTTGCATAATTAACATGCAGAACAGGATTGTATTATTGGCTTTTATTGGCCTCAAAATTTCGATAAATGTTACAAATTTTAGGGTACAACACTTGATAAGTAAAACTGAACCGGAGGGGAATGGTTATGAAAGGAAAAATATTGTCAATTAGTGTGGTTAGGTTTTTTTTTTCCGTTGGAGAAAATGTATATTCGAAAAAGTTTTGCGGTAGTCGCTAGTAAATATACGAAACTTCTTTTCATTATATATATAAGAAACTAAATAAGACTAAAAAATTTCTATGCTATGTATTTTTTAAAAAGAACAATTTCAAATTAACTTTTATAAAGTTACTGTTCAACAAATCATTCATGTAAACTTGCTTAGCACCTAGACGGTTAAATCTTGAAGAAAGATTTTTTCTTCCCAAATGGGCTGTATATTGACCACGAAGCCTTTGGGAACACGACAAATACCCACACCATCTAGTGGCGAGTCTTGATACCAAATTTGGACGCTTGAGTTAATTTTAATTCAAGCTCTCGTCAGATTCTAAATATTGCCGAGAGTTTAGTCAGAGGATAAGAGATATTGATGAATAAGAAAAGAATATACCGCATGATGACGATTTAAACTAACATCGCGCGCACTTACTGTGAAATACAATGTTACTAAGTCAATATATTTTTCTACAAAGTGATTATAATTAAAGTTCCCCATTCAAAATGCTGTAAAAAACAACCAGTGGTCAGAATGATTTCAAATTTGAACTGAATATGCTTAAAAAGAGAGGAAAACGGTACGGCATAAAAAAATCCAAGCTGTATCAATAGATGGCGCTGTAAGCGGCATAACGAAAATAGGTTTGGCTACAAGTGGTGTTTTAAATTGAATTATGATGACTTTGACTTGAGCTGAACATTAAATCAACTGGTGTGTTCAGTGTGCTCGATTGTTTTGGTTTTTTACGAAAAATATGACCATGAATTTTTTTTTCTTATGCCATATCGTTTCCTCTTCAAGTATACTCAGCTGGAATTTGAAGACATTCTGAGCATTTTTTTTTATAGTTTTTTGAAAGTTCAATTATAACCACCCTGTATTACGATGATTATTTGTTCGTGTAGCTCAAATAAAATATTAAGAAAATAAAATTTTCGCCAAAACTACTCCATTTATTAAAAAAAAATAAGCCAACTCTTTAAGCTGATTCCGACGATACAGAGTTGCTTTTTTCCAACAATCTTTTTCATTTCCTACATACTCGAAAATTTTAGAGTTTCAAAATGACTCGTTCATGTTCTAAAAAGACGAAACACTTAAAGTATCCGATTACCCTAAAATTGTGAATTTTGCCAAAAATTGACACATTTCCTATGATTTTATTTTATAGGCCATCTTATTAGCTTTATAAAAATACCAAGTTTATCATTTTCCGTTCGCTAGAACAAAAAGTACAAGTGTTTTAGTAAAAGCACATGCCATTACCTGAAGCTAGATGTCATACTTTAAAAAGCGTTTTACTCGAGTGTGATTTTTTGAAAATAATCAAACGGGGCCAGCGATTGCTAAAAAAGTTTTGAACATAATTAACTGAAATTTTTTCTGTAAGTTCTGTATAATAGTAGAATTGTTTTAACCTTCAGATTTATCAGTCACTGTTTTATTACAAAATTTACAGTCTCTTATGTGAATAATAATCACTGTTTTTTTAAGCAATTTCATATAATAACTGAGATAAAGTGCTATACTTTTTGTATAAAAAGAAAATCTCTTATCCTGAAGGTCATTTCAACAATGAATAACATAGCAACACATAACAATGAAAAAATTGGTTTATAAACCTTTGGTACAGAATGGGCCGCGTTTATGCTATTTTTTGTCAATTTTAACCTATTTTTTTCCACATGTAAGAAAAAATAACTTCTTTTTCTCTTCTTAATTTTAGCATATTTTTCTTAAAATATACTAAAAAAATCTAAAAATAAAAAAAATCCCCATACCTCCAATTTTTTTTTTTAAAGTTGTCGCAACCAGTCGGATACCTTAAGTGTATTAAATTTTTCTTAAGTGAATTGAAAGCCAACTGAGAAAAAATTCTTATGAAATTTATTTTATTTTACTTCAGGTCACAATACTGTCAAGCCTCGAGGAACTGTATCAGCATGTGGATCGAAGTGTTCTCCCTAAAGAATATGGAGGCCTGCTGTCCATACCAGACACCAAAGAAATTGCTCAGCGCGTTTTGGACAACGAGCAGTACACTAACTTAAACTTGAAATTCGGATTCTAACTTGAATCCTCCCTAAAAAATTAGTCTGTGTGAAAGCAATAGGTATGGGTGAGCTTCTACTTACAATTTGCCAAAGAAAGCATTTATAGGGATTATTAATTGTATTCGCTTGAATTATTCTTTTTTGCATGGCAAGCACACCCCCGAGAATATGTGCGAGTTCCTTTTTCAAGCAAAATGTGATGACTGCCGTTCTATTTTATGGTATACACATTTCCAGAAGGATATAATTCTTACATACAGTTATAACACAAAAGAGAAAAAAAATTCCAAAATATATGAAAAATGAATTTTTATTTATTAAATTAATAAATATTTATAAAATTACTACTGTTTTAATTAAAAAGAAATACTTTATCTGATGAGAAAAATGAGAAAATTCTTGAGGTTTTATTTTTATAACTCCTAAGTACATGATGCATAATTTTTTTAAAATCAAAATAGCACAAAGATTGCCATTTTGTGCTATCCTTCTTCGAGATTGTTAATATTTTGTTTTCTGTGCTAAATGTCTTATGAGCTGTATATATATATATATAGATTGTGGTCATTTTTTATTATTTATATATATATAATTTTGGATCTTCCACTGGATTCATTTTTGGTGTCAGTATTTAAGATGACCTTTTCACTTTGTATACGCTTTCATTTTATTTCATGTATTTGTTTATTTTTGCGTTTTGTTACTTGTCTGTTGTGTAGCTTTTATTTAAATTCTTTTGAAATAAATGCTGGTCATTATCTCAATTGGAAGTCTTTTTTGTCTCCATTTTAGTCCTGCAAATGTATGCTCTAATAAAAAAAAATATTTACAAGTCGCTTATGGATTTAGTTACATTTTGTTGCGTTAAATTTTGTTTAGTAATCTCAAGCATCAGTAATTTTTTTATGTTTACATGTAATAAGATTTTTTACTAATGTAGAAATACATAATTATTAATTATGAATCAGAATTTAACATCCCCGATAGAGGAGAGCTGCGAAAAATTGCATTATAAGGATGTCTGAATTTAGTCTAGTAAAAATAAATTTCGTTAATTTGTTTTCCCTTTTCAAGTTCTGTTATTTGAACAGGATTAAAAAAAAATTTCTGCTGTTTCGATAAACAGTATTAAATATAAAAATATTTGACAATGATTTAATACTTCAGAGAAAGGATGCAAATAATTTTCAAACAGGAATTAGTTGAATGCCGTTTCAAAACATTTATTAATTTTTAATTATTTATAAAGAAAAATTATTAAGAAATTAATTTTTTTTGCTCAATTTTGTAAAAAGAAATTAAAATTGTTCCTTATATAATAAGAAAACTTCAATATAATAATCGTAACACATTCTTTCTAAATTTAAGTAGCACAATGCAACAATGTTTGGAATATAAGGGGCTCATGTAAAGTCTCAAAATTACTTTTCATTAAGCACAACATTAGTTAATAGTTCAAATACGTTTCTGTACAGCAAATAAATTGTGTATTTATATACAAATTTTCAGCAAAAACTTAAGACAAAATGCTCCAAATTCTCTACAAATATATTTTTAAGTAGTTTTGTAAGCTTAACAGTTAATAAAATTGAAAAAATGAAGTATTTTAAAATCTGGCATATATATGGCTTAATATGCATTAGCATTTTTTTTGCATTATGAACATATACAATATTATCCTCTTTAATACGAAACTATAATAAAACGGTTTATGTGGTAAAAATTACTAATTAAACTTGTTACAAAAATTCTTACTGAAAAAAGTTCTACATGTTTTTCTGCTTAAAACATTAACATATATTATAACTTGAAATAATAAAATAAAAACGTTTTAGAAATTTAAGATATATTTCCAAATAAAGAAATACTATATTTAAGTTCTACATATTAATCCATTAATACTTGATTTTAACATCAACATAAATCTTATTCTAGGTTTAATATTTGTATGAAATAAAAATAGAAAAAATTATAGAATTTGTTATTAAAAAAATGGAATGAAATTAATACTAAACTATTAAAACTGATATAAAAAAGAGTACTAATGTAATGCTTGCATAGATTTTTTTAAAGGTTTTATGCTTATCAAAGCAACTTAAAATAATAAAAAGATTATCTAATTGAAGAAAAAGGAATCTCTTTGAAAGCATAATGCACTATTATGACTTTAATTAGTGTAAGTTTTTAAATCAATGAGATCTCTAATTGGTTTCTGTTATAAAATGCATCAATTTAGAGAGGGAAAATTGTTATTCATGATAATTTTTTTAATAGAAAAAGGAAAGATGCAAAATTTACAACCGATTCTTAAAAATTTTTAATATTTTAAATACATTGAAACTATACAATTATAATTTTGTTCTTGGATACAATACATGTTAAATATATATACAGATATCAAATACAACATAAAAAAATTACATAAACCGGAAATGAACAACTACAATTTAACAGCCTATTTCAATTCAATATATTAGTTCGTATGATATTCTTCGAAACAATTTACACATAATCCTGCGTTACACAATTTACAAAAGACGGATGTGTGTCTCGCCCTACATTTGGACTTACACATGACACAACGTCTTGGAACTTTTTTATATTCAAGCCAATGTTGGTTTTCAAGCCACTACTGTTTCTCGCATTTCGTATTGGACTGGTAATAATTGTTTCAATATTTTCGTTCTGCAGTAGTTGTCGGATTAAATTTAGTCGGAGTATTTTATGGCTTATATTATTTACAGTTTTAATTTTATACAATATAAATGCATTCAATATTGTTAAGTCTAAGAAGTGAAAGAAAAGTTTTTGGTTCATTTAAACGTTTTGCGTCCAAATGTATAACTGATAGCCATACGATCACTTAGATCTACGAATCCCATATTAGTATTGTAGCTTGTCACTAAACTGGGTTTTTCGCATCTGTCATTGCAGAAAGTTGTACTCGTGTCTGGATCATGCATGTTCTATATCATGAAAACGTCTCTTGTCTTTTCAGCACATGGCTGTCTTTTCGCTACCAAATTTTACTGATAAATCTCCTTTTTTCATTTTTGGGAAAGCTAATTTTTTATGATAATTTTTTCTATTGGGTCACATGGTGCCACATTAATTTATTTTATATTCTATACACAATTGCTGAAACAATGCTGGTGATGAAAAAAATTGTCCATAAACAACTTATGTCCCTGGTTTTTCACGCATTCGGCTAATTACAGCACTGTTGCTTGGGTAGGTGCCCTTTTCACATCCCTTTTAGTTCTTTTTTTATCACATCCCAAATATACTTTCATGTGGAAAGTACAGCCTTTTTTATCAACTACCTTACATAACTTGTTTCCAAACATTTTTAACTTTTTAGAAATATATTGCTTAAATATTACGCGTCCTTTGAAAGAAACAATTATTTCGTCTGTAGCTAGTACCTCAAATGGATTATATATATTTGGGAATGAATTATTTAACAAGTCAAACACATAATCTCAGTTTCCAAAATCTGTCATAATCCAAAGCAATTTTACCTGGAATATTATTATTGTCTTTAAAATGTAAATACCGAAGTAAATTTTAAAATATATCCCTCGGCATTACAGTTCTAAAAATGGTGTATCCAGCATTGGATCTGTTGACCAACATTCTTTCACATTGTCTATCTGTCTCATTAAAAGGGTTAAAGCTAGAAATTTTATCATCTCCCCTTCGTTCGTTTTAGTCCAACCCGGCTTATGTTTCCTCGAATTCTTGTAATATACGAGTGGCGTATATGTTTGTTTCATCTAACTTTTTTCCACAATAGAGTTTTTAAAGAAATGCAGTTTAAAAAAATCCCTTTCCGTGTCACACAATTCGGCTGCTTCCATTATCATATTTTTTCCAGTAAATGGCACAATTTTTGTTTTACGAAATGTATTTGTGGATTTTTCCAGGAGATTTCATTTTGTTCTTGCGAGATAAGTTCATCTTGCAAATGGGTTAAAATTTACAGATTGATCAAAATTTCTTCATTTTCTAACTCACAATCAGAATCGTCAAAAATTTCGTTTTCTAAATCAATCAAAAGTTTCTGGATCTCTTCTGTGGTCAGACCTCTTTTCCGTTTAGGCATTTTTTTTAAACAATTTAATTTTAAATGAGAAAAAATGTAGAGATGAATAAGTAAAGCCGAGAAAAATCCACTTTCAAAAATAACAGTGTAAAGATTTTATCTGTTAGTGAGGAATGAGCATAAGAGGGGGAAAGAGGGAGTACTAGATAAGTGGGGAAAGAGAGGGAGTACTAGATAAGTGGGGAAAGAGGGAGTACTAGATAAGTGGGAAAGAGGGAGTACTAGATAAGTGGGAAAGAGGGAGTACTAGATAAGTGGGAAAGAGGGAGTACTAGATAAGTGGGGAAAGAGGGAGTACTAGATAAGTGGGAAAGAGGGAACTCTAGATAAGTGGGAAAGAGGGAACTCTAGATAAGTGGGGAAAGAGGGAACTCTAGATAAGTGGGGAAAGAGGGAACTCTAGATAAGTGGGAAAGGGGGAACTCTAGATAAGTGGGGAAAAGGGAACTCTAGATAAGTGGGGAAAGGGGGAACTCTAGATAAGTGGGAAAGGGGGAACTCACCCCTCTCTCTGAATACAAAAGAGATTGGTCAAGTGATTGACGTTCCTGGACTCTAATAGGCACCACGGCGATCCGAACGCTGTTAAAGGGGGGAAAGTAGAGATTGGTCGCTACTCCGACCAGCGCCGTCCTTTAAGCGGCAGTTCTTTTTGGTGGCACTATCGACCAGGCATCCTCTAAAGGTTAATCTGTTTAATAATCTAAAGAAAATAATTTAATTTATATTTTAATATTCAAAATTTCTTACTTTAATTCAGTCATAATAATAATTAGTAGAAACTATAATTTATTTTTCTCCAGTTGAATCCAAGGACTATTAAACAACATATATATTTCCTTTTTACATACTATATAGAAACAATAATTGATGAGTTCCCTTTTTAATCTGATTCATAGCGTGGAATTATCAATATATCACAAATATAAAACACAAAATTGTGTTGTCAGCGGCCGAGTGCAAACATAAAACGATTCGAAACTATTAAATGTAAGTATTCATATAAAAGTAAAGATTCAATGTTTTTGAATGGAATTTTAATTTTTCTTCAAAAAAATTTTAGGAGCAATTTGAAAAGTAATGGGCTCAATTTATGGCTGTCACATGATAAAGGCAATCACGTGTTCGGCACTAAATTCAAAACTGGCATTAAACTAACTTGTGATTCTATTTGTAAAATTTGAATTTCAAATTTTGTAATTGTGTAAAGATGCTCAAATACTATGAAAAATATTTCTTCAATAAGATTTTAAAATTTTTAAAAAAATCTTATTTTATTTGTGTATTTTTAAATTAACATGAACTAATTGGCTAGGAACACGTGTGTGTCATTATCATGTGGCTAGGACGTCCCATGAATTGAGCCCATTGAGGCTTCATGTAATTTCAAGGCTGTGTGTGTGATTCTTTGGATAGTACTACGTTTACTGAGCCAGTATTTTTATCAGCAAATAACTTTGATAAATTATCCGCTACCAGTTTATTCATTCAAAATATATATATAAATTTTCTTTTGACAACTTTATTGTAGTTTTAATAGTAATTTTTACGGTTTCAATCCATTATTCTACATTGGCTTATTCTATTCAGTTATATTGATATATTAGTACATTGCTAAATCTGTTCACACACACATATTTGACAATTTAAAATAACAGCTGAAAAACAGTATACTGTAAGAAGTATCTCTTATATACAATCGGAATTACACAACCGGTACAACTGTATTAAAATATTAATTTAAATATATTATCAATTAAAATATTAATTTAAATATATTATCAATTAAAATATTAATTTAAATATATTATCAATTAAAATATTAATTTAAATATCTTACTATAAATTCTAAGATATATATCTAAGCTCTTTAACAGTTGATATTGTAGAATTCATTATCTAGCCCTTCAACGAATCTGAATTACAAATAATAAGAGAATTCAAACGAATTGCCTTAGCTGTCAACACAGAATTTATTAACAGGAAATTCAAAGTTATTACTATAGTTTACGTACTATATATCTAAAGTGTGAAACAGATTTATTTCAAAATAGTGTACAAAAATTGCTGATCGCTTTATCATTATGCAGCATTATCAGGAATGAATGAATGACTCGATTGAAATACTTAGTAATTCCCAGATGAATAAACAGAAAATGATAATTAGCATGTCATTGTTACGATAGAATATGAAATTTTTTTCCCTGCTAGTTTGATATCACGGGGCATCGCGCCAAGTTGTTGTTTATGTTCGCCAAGATGGGCGATAACATTACAATATGGTTATCTTGATATTTTTATCGTCTGGCGATGTGGTTGCCAAGGAGATACCGTATATTAGAAATAATTTTTATTGGTTCTGTTCCCGCGGTAATCTTATTAATTTCAGACGATTTTATTTCTATTTCTTTTGCAATTTAACCATTTTCATTGCAATCCGGATTCAAATTATATTTTAGTCTTCTGTTTTATTTAATGCTATTTTCGAATATGGATATTTCTAATATCATTGGTGAGAACTAGGATATTTTTTTTAAAAGAATGAGTGTTATATTATTAATTATTCCTATAAATCGTTTATTTTCAATTTATTTTACTTTTTAAAAATGTTTTTTTTTTTTCGTTTCTTGTTCGATGAAATTCGTTGAAGAAATTTGCAGTTTTTGGAACATAGCAAGCTTTCAGTACTTTTTAGTTGCTATTCATTATAAATTTTAATATATATTATGTAATTATTTTATTAATAATATAAAAAAAAATTATTCGAATGTGTAATAATCATATAATATACGTTATTTGTAATAATTGTTATTTTATAATTATTATTACATATGTGTTATTTATTTTTATTATTTTATTTATTTCTAAGTATTATGTTATTTATTATTATTATGTTATTTACTTACAATTAGAATTTTGTTGTTTTTTATAATTATGTTAAATGAGTATTCTTATATCTGTACGATTCTTATTTATATTACAATAGGATGATTATTCTTTTTTATAAAATCTATTAAACTATATTACGTGATTATTATTATACAAAATAAAAAGTAATACCGTATGAATATCTAATTATTATTACTATTTAGTATATTATATGAATATTATATATATAATAATTTCTATAACATTATATTACAAGATTATTGTATACTGCATAATATTACTATTAGTAAATATGGTTTTTTTATATATAATATTGATATTAATTATTTATTGATCTTGGTTAGTCTCAATCTATTCCTAAATTCTTCATTTGAAATCGATTTTAATGTTTCTCAAAACAGTTCTTTAAAATTATTTTCCTGACGAGTCTTACCGCTAGGCCGCCATCTTGAATTTCATTCCAACGGCATGCGCTGCTTGGCGTGATTCCTTATCACGCCAAACAGCGTTTGGCGCCCTGCCCCGTGATATCAAACTAGTTCCTTTTTTTCATACGTAACGTTTCTTGACATAAAATAAATACGAGTTGATTGAAAAAAATGATTGTTTGGCATACCTTCATCCTTGTAAAAGCAGTTATTTAGACGTTGCAACTCGTCACAATGGTTCAATATTTGTACGGCTTAAAATGCAATTTTTCCTCAACAGAGTCTATATGGTAGATCTAGGCAACACAAGTTCACTACTAGCACGAACTGTCGATTTCATTGAACTGCGTACAAGTCCCTCTCGCACTCTTTCAACATTCTCTGGCGAATCACTTGGTCACCCTGAACTTTTGACTTAACACAGGCATCCAGTTTCCTGGATAAGTTAATACCATCTTATACTCTTAGATGCCGGTGCATTTCTATGGTACTTTCTCCGAAATTCACGCTGAACCGTGATTACAGACAGACTTTTTGCAAACGACAGCACACAAAACGCCTCCTTCTACGACGTCATTTCCGCTTCTTTTTACAGTTTCAAAAACATCTTGATTACAACATTGCTGCCACTTATTGGACAAAAACAATGTTGCAAACTCAAAATTTCATATTTTTTCCTTACAATGTTATATTAATTATCAATTTCTGTTTATTCATCTGGGAGTTATTAAACTTTGTAATCGGGCCATTCATTCCTGATAACTCTGTATTATAAATATTTAAAAACAAATATTAAGTCAAATGCTTGATTATTCCTTAATTAGCAAATTTATTTAAAACTTTCAACTTAAGTGAGTGAAGGGTTTTTCATTAAACGTCGTATAAAAGAAAAATACGAAGGCTATTGGCGCCACTCTCATAACTTCCACACTATAATAACGTGAGAATTCGAACCTCATTTAGCATGTATCTGAACTCCCACGCGAAGACTATTTAACACAATAAGGGTTCGAATCCCCTATTCGATAGGAACAATGCTGGTCACGAGGTCGTAACCTGACCCCTCGCCCACAAAGATCACAATGAGGAAAACAAAATATATTAATTCAAATTAAGGAATATTAAATCAGAGTCTCAACTTCATTTAAAACAAATCTAAATACAATCCAGATTTGGTTTATCGTAATCAATAACAGCGACTGCAAATTAGAATTCCAATTACTTCTTTCTCTCTCTTTCGGACATCTTAATTTTCCAACCACGGTCAAGTGACGAAGACGACACCAGAATCGACACTCCAAACTACTAGGTGATAGGTATTTATTAAGAGAACTTCAGTTATATTTATGTCTCACTATAAAGTTGTACGACATCGTAATTCAAAGCCATGATCAAGTGACGAGAACACCTGAGTTGCCCCCTCCCCTTCTACATTCCCCACGAAATCAACGTGAGGATTCTGAGCCTCTCAAAATTAATAGAAAATTATTTAAAAAATTTCCTTTTCCATGATGTTGGAATGAATTATTTTTGATGTCTTATGAATTCAAAAACATTAGAAAAAGAATTTGTGTTATATTTTGAATGTGAAATGATTAAACTGAATTTTTTTATATATATTCAGTACTAGCTTGTTCTTCGAGAGTTGAAAGAATAAAAAAAAATATGAATAAGAG
Organism: Trichonephila clavata; assembly: GCA_019973975.1. Taxonomy (NCBI): domain Eukaryota; kingdom Metazoa; phylum Arthropoda; class Arachnida; order Araneae; family Nephilidae; genus Trichonephila; species Trichonephila clavata. Next base: position 19,551 of record BMAO01033779.1, on the reverse strand, counting down.
TCATTTTTAACACCCTTTTTTATAAGTTTCACTTGTATGAAACGGAATCTTTGAACTCTATTTTTACCAACTTTAAAAGGTCAGATTAATTCGAAATCTTGCACACTTGTCCAGGAGCGATGACAATACAATAATTTAATAATTTTGTTCCATTGTCCTTATGAGGATCATCAGGATTAACGATTTCCCTTTTTCAGATCCCATCCCGTATCTAGCGACTCATTTCAGACACCATTTCCAGATTTGGCGACTAAAAGATTAAGTTACATCTTAGTTCGATTAACAATAAAAATGAGTGGTCTTTTTTGTTAGTATGTCATGTGTTCAATCCTGGTGCTATTGAAGACTCTTCGTGTGGTGGGGCTACTGTACGTTAAATCTGTCGAGGCTCAAAATCTGTCGAGGCGGTGTAGAAGTTCGGAGAAAGGAGTGCCACATAGCTCGTCTTCGTCCCTTGACTGTGGTTCCGAATTACGAAATCAGTAGCCAATAGCTCTCGTTTTGCTTCAAAGTGAGACGTTTGTAACGCTCACTCCTTTTTAAAAAAAATTCTCGTAAAATCGTTTATATTAAAAATAGGGAATGGTCTTAGACGATCAATTTTCTATTTAACTGCTTTTTAATTAAATGTTTAATATTTGAATTCTATCATTTTTATTTACAATATAGACACATTGTAGTAATTCATTTATATAGTTGTATCCTTATTATTGATATTAAAAATAACAACATATAAAATTAAAATTTCATATGAATAGTGTTTCTGTTAAATTTGGTAAATTTTTATAGTTTTGTAAATTATAGCCATTACGAAATCCCTAAACCAAAAATAAAGTACTGAAAACTCTTCCTGATCACTTATCTTGATGAACTTCGTGGACGAAATTGGTAATAAAAATTTTTTTCACAATTCTTTTAAAGGTTTAAAATCTAACCCCAGAAATTCAATTGTTCTTAAGTGGATAGATATAAATAATGTATTTCATAGAAAATTTAACTTGATCTTGAATAGTTAAATTTCTCATCACGTTTGCTGTTTAAAATCTTTCCTTACTCGGCAAAGCACTAAAACCTTAATAAAAAACCCATATTCCCAGACTTGTATAAGCTATTAGGTGATTACTTCAGCTATGTTTATATTAGATGTTTATGAAACTGAGACAAGTTATATTCAAAAAGCATTTGTTTATCTGAAAACGCAATCAGTTTCTTAGGTTTGTGTCTTATATATATCGATAAAGAAAGAGAAATATAAAGTGTTTTAGGAATTGAAAAAGGTAAAAAAATAGATCTTCTTAGTAATAATTTATTGAATTTAAAAAATTTCAATTACTTAGTTTAAACTATAAAAACCATCGAAGAAAAAAATAATCTTGATATCTCTCTTGAAATATTAGAGGGTTTTTATAGTCCACTTCATGTTAAATACATTTACTTAAATATTTATTTGTATATACACTTATACATATATTTTAATAACTGGATCCATAGAAGCATAATATTAAATACGGAATTGACAATTTCTGAATTATTTCTTCATCTGAAGATAAAATATGTGTTGGCACACACTATTCTCCAAATATTTACACAACTCAAACGTGAGGACTTTGAGTCTCGACATTGTACATTCTTGCCTGTACACGGCAGGGGTCATTATTGGTACCAAAACTCTACAGAAATACACCGATGTGAAATTCGTGGCCGTGATCACATGGCTACCCACCCAATTTGCTCACGTAGAATCCTAAAAGCTTGGAAGATTCGCTACTGTTTCGTGATTGTAAGCGGATCTTAAGGTTGTATTACGTTGTTAATGAAACAAATAAAGTTTTGCAAACGCTTAAACTATCAAAGAATGATCTTTTTATTGAATAAATTTTAAAGTCCTAATTCAAATTTGTTGATGTAAACGAATAATGTAATGTAAGCCAATGAGATGTCGAGTGAGTGAGTGAATTTTTTCGCCGTACTCTTCAGCTACACGAGACTTTTGGCGACGGACCTCATAATTTTGAACCAAGGTCAAGTGACAAGGACGGCACCTGAGTTAGCACCCCTCTCTCGTAACTACCAAACCACATCAATGGGAGGACATTTGAGCTGTCGACAGATTTAGCGTGCATTGCGCCCCTACTCGGCGGGTCTTTAATGGTACTGGGATCAAACTCGTGACACGCTAGCCGCCATCCGATGCCTAGACCACTTGGCTACCGCGGCCACATGAGAGGTGTCGAAGAGGCGATGTGGATAATTATTTGTCTTTTGTAATGATTCAGAAGAAGGAGAAAAAACTAATGCTACTTTGTACCTCTATTTGAGCTTATATATTCTTTAACAAATATTATTTATAGACTATAGTGAAAACTAGTTAGAATTTTCTTAAGATTTTTAGAACTTAATGATAAAATTATCTTTTATTGTTGATTTATATCAAACGATGATTGTGTCGAAACTAAGACGATAATTTTCCTCATTTTTTTAAGATGAATAAATCCATATAAATAAAAAATAGAAGTATATATACAAGCACTTTCATTTTCTAAAAGGATAAAAACCAAGGAGTTTAGAGTAACATGGGCTATTTGTAAGAAATACTTTACGGGCTCTTGAGAAGGAATTTGCACGTAAAAATTACCCTGGAATACCGATAACACACAAAAATCAGAACACAGTCAATTTATTGTAATTAAAAAAAAACACATTCATAAACCCCACGCACACAGCTTCAATTTTAATTTGAAATAAAGGTTGTGCTTCATCTACAGGAAAATCAACAGGATTTTCGATTTTGCATTTGGAATGGTGTATAAGCTTCCAGTACTATAATTTATATGTCATCCTTGTCTCGTCCGCGGTTCAAATTTGTGGGATCAACCAATCCAAAAAACATATGTTTCAAGAAATATTCTCACCCAAAGACTCCAACTGGAGAAAAAAACGATGATCACGTAAATAAAGGATGGACTATACAGTATTGATTAAAAATTCATCTTAAAACACTGTTGAATCACGTGTAATTAATTTTAAAACACTATTAATCATAAAACAACCGTTTCCTATTCATTTTTTACTATTGTATTTGAAGTTCTTGTCTCGTAAAATTTCTAATTAATCAATTACCAGTGTTTTTCTCTTATGGATCTCATTTTTTTGGTAATTTTTCATACAATACATCAACACACTAAAATTAACTATTCAGTTCTTTTTCACAAAAAACTGAGTAGTTAATATATTTTAATAGTTCATTATTTTTTTTTTTTTTTGAAAAAGGAGCAAAAAAAGTTTGATGTTCTTTTAATACGATTATATCATTTTACTCAACATAAATGTTTCCTTATTTCACAATTTCAGTTGATATCGCCATCTAGTTGACAAAAATGAAACTTTTTATTTTATTCAATAATAAGAAAAGCAATTATAAGGTGTCTTCTTAATTTTGAAAAGGCAACAGCGAATTATGGTCAGGCCATTGCAGTGTTATTTGAAATGTTTCTTAACATATACTGGAAAATAGTAAAAACTAGAGTGCGTTTTAAAAAAACACATCAAAATAAAAAAAAAATTACATACGCATTTTAAATTGAAGGGAGCAAGATTAAAATTACTGTTTTCGCTACATTTTATGTTTTGTTTTGACAGTAGTGGCATATACAAGTTGAGTTTCTTATTCTATGTTTGCTGACGCCTTAAACAAAATAACACTAGTTAGTTAAATTTCGTTCAGATAGATTTTTCGATTCGACCATACATCATGTTTCAACGCGATCACTGTTTCTGCCACACAATGGTGTCATAATGTGGCGGTTTTCTAATTCCACTTACTGAGACTCCTGACTGGCCGCGGTAGCCAAGAAATTATGGTCGGAAACTCTTGGTCTGCGTGTCATTAGTTCGAGCCCTAGTACCACTGAAGACTTGCTATGTAGAGGGGTTGATGTGCGTTGAGACTTGTAAGCTTGGAGGACTTGTAACCTTGTCCTCACTTGGCGTAGTGTGGTCCTTTGGAGGGGGTGGAAGTGCTGTCCTCGTCACTTATCGGGGTTTAAGATTACGAGGTCTGTTGCCAATAGCCCACGTGTTGCTTTATTGGGCGAAATTAATCAAGTACTTCCTCACTGTGATCCCCGATGATGTCGAGTCAGTGAATATTAACGTCGCTCGATTCAGCTACACAAAAGCTTTTTGCGACGGACCTCGTAATTTTTAGCCATGGTGAAGTGATGATGACGACATTTGAGCTGACACGCCCTCTCTTAACTACCACACCACACCAATAGGAGGACGTTTGAGCTTTGATATCCTTAACGTGCATCAGCCCCCTCTGCACGGCGGGTCTTCAGCGATATTAAGCTCGATCTCATGACACGCCGACCATGAGTCCGTTACCTAGACCACTAGGCTACCGTGGCCACCCAATGATGTTCTCGCTGAAGTGTCAGTTATTGAAATTGTGTATTCAGTTAGGATAAAATATAGTTGAGAGAGAGAAGAGTCACCTTTTTCAGATCTTAATAGGTTCGCGGTCGTATTGGGTCAGCATGACAACAATCAAATAATTTTTTAATTATTGGCACAAGTGGTATGTCTATATCCCCAAACATCATGAAGTGTTTATTTTTATCGAAATAAGTGTATGTGTTATTGATTTGGTAAAAAATTATAACATAGTTGTTTATATATCACAAATATAAGATTACTGAAAATGTACAGTAAATAGCGAATCATGCAGATAGACTGTGTTTCCTGATGGCAGTTTCAAGCCTCTTATATATTAAGTCCCTCGTGAAGAGCAATATAGATGAGATCACTTCAATATAGCCCTGACACATTAAAAAAATGACTCACATTATGAACGTTATTTGTGCCCAAAATGTTCCCCAAAAAAAGCACATTTTTATTGCATATCACTGAACTTAATACTTAAGACAATGTGAAAGAGAAAGAATTTTATTTTCATTTTTAACTTTAAAATTTTCCCATTATTTTTTATTTTATAATTGTAGAACACAAAAAACAATCCATGTTTGCTTTTTATAAGTATAAGTACACTCTGTAGGATATGAAGAATGTTTCACATATCTCTCTTTAAAGAATTTCTTTCATACTTACGAAAAAGATTTCATGTTCGTACCTTTTTTTAAAATGGTTGAGGGTTTTGTGTGGGGCGCAATATATATATGCCCACGCAATTTGAAGCCTGGTGTAATACTAAGTCTTACACTGCAACAGGGACAGAGAAATTATCGGCAATTTTGGATTATCTTTCCATTTTCATTTCTTCTCAAGCAACAAATGCCACATTGCCTTGCCAATCCTTGTTCTTGAATACTTTTATGAATCTAAATTCCTACTTTCAATGAAAAATTTCACGGCCACAATAAAACTACTAAGAAAATCTCGTATGTGAAATATTTCAGCACCTAGGACAGCTGCTTCTCGTAAAAACACTAGCACTAATAATCTCACTGTAAGAATTAAAAATATATGAAAATCAAAGATACAGAAAATATCAGTACCCGTACATTGTGCGGGCAAATTGGTTGTGGCCAGCTTTCAGTAGCCCGTAAGGTGTACGGGCAACTTGGTTGTGGCCAGCTTTCAGTAGCCCGTAAGGTGTACGGGCAACTTGGTTGTGGCCAGCTTTCAGTAGCCCGTAAGGTGTACGGGCAACTTGGTTGTGGCCAGCTTTCGGTAGCCCGTAAGGTGTACGGGCAACTTGGTTGTAGCCAGCTTTCAGTAGCCCGTAAGGTGTACGGGCAACTTGGTTGTGGCCAGCTTTCAGTAGCCCGTAAGTTGTACGGGCAACTTGGTTGTGGCCAGCTTTCAGTAGCCCGTAAGGTGTACGGGCAACTTGGTTGTGGCCAGCTTTCAGTAGCCGTAAGGTGTACGGGCAACTTGGTTGTGGCCAGCTTTCGGTAGCCCGTAAGGTGTACGGGCAACTTGGTTGTGGCCAGCTTTCAGTAGCCCGTAAGGCGTACGGGCAACTTGGTTGTGGCCAGCTTTCAGTAGCCCGTAAGGTGTACGGGCAACTTGGTTGTGGCCAGCTTTCAGTAACCCGTAAGGTGTACGGGCAACTTGGTTGTGGCCAGCTTTCAGTAACCCGTAAGGTGTACGGGCAACTTGGTTGTGGCCAGCTTTCAGTAGCCCGTAAGGTGTACGGGCAACTTGGTTGTGGCCAGCTTTCAGTAGCCCGTAAGGTGTACGGGCAAACCAATTAAGGGGTTAATACACTCTTTCTTCAATTCCACAACCTTGTGGAAATAGTCCACTACGTTTTCTTCCTTAGAAGGCAAGTCTCAAATTTTAATATTTTTTGCTAAAAATTACGAGAAAGAAATAAGACACACAACTTATAAACAAGGTAAAACCTTTCAAACGAGTGTAGGAACGTTTTATTATTATTATTCTTGGCTGTATACCATAGTATTTGACGACGGATCTTGATTTAGCGAAAATGGTTTCGTTGGTTACATTATCCCATTATCTTAAAAATACTTAAAAATATAAATCTTTTTGTAAAAAAATTCTTTTTTTTTATTGCCTCAAATATGATTTCGAAAAAAAATCGATTTAGATGTTTTTATAATTATTTATTAAAACGATTGGAACAGCAATTTACTTGGCATTCCAAATTAGGTTTAATGAACAAATAAATATTTGAAGCAGGTTTTTTTAAGCATCATTATAACCTAAAAAAAGGATATTGTTCCCTTTCCACGAGAGGAATCCCCTCTTCACTCCTACCACGATAATTCCTTTTACAAGCAACAATTGCAACTAAAAAAAAACCATGTTTTAATCTATTAATTGTTTTTTCCGCTATGGGATTAACTTTGCCATATAAGTGAGTAAGTATTTTATTAACGTCTAACTCTAAAGAAACACAAGGTCTGTTAGGGACGAACGTTGTAATTTTGAATCAAAATTAAGTGACGAGGGCATCCCCATCTCCTAACTTCCACACCATGCCAATAGGATGACTTTGAGCCTCGACAAATTTTACGCGCATCAACCCTTCTACATGAAGAGCCGTAAATGACACTAGGGCACGAACTCATAATACGGCAGCCACGAGTTCGTGACTATGACCATTTAAGCTACCGGGGCCACTTTCGTTCAAGAGATGACTGAAAAAGAAATATCATTGACTTATAATAGACAACAGTTTTATTAAGGTATCCGACTACTTGCGACAAATTTTTTTTTAAAAAATTGAGGTATGTGGATTTTTTTGTTGTTTTTAGATTTGTTTGGTACATTTTGATAAAAAATATGTTAAAATTAAGAAGAGAAAAGTAAATTATTATTACTAAAATGAGAAAAAATGGGTAAAAATTTACAAAAAATAACATAAACGTCACCCATTCTGTACCAAAATTTTATGAAAACATATTCAATTTTTCAACTTTTATGTGTTGCTATGTTATTTATTTTTGAAATGACGTTCAGGATAAGAGATATTTTAATTTTTTCAAAAATTAGAGCACTTTATCTTCGTTATATGAAATTGCTTAAAAAAAGTGATTATATTAACATAAGGGACTATTAATTTTGTAATAAAACAGTGACTGATAAATCTGAAGGTTGAAACACTTCTACTATTACACAGGACATACACAAAAAATTTCAGTTAATTATTTTTTAGGCTTTTTGAACAATCGCTGTTTCCGTTTGATCATTTTCAAAAAGACACATTTCGTGTAAAACGCGTTTTAAAGTACGACATCTTGCACAAAGTAAGGGCATCTGCTTTTACTAAAACACTTGTAGGTTTTGTTCTAGAGAACGGAAAATAATAAACTTGGTATTTTTATAAAGCTAATAAGATAGCCTATAAAATAAAATAATAAAAAATTGCCAATTATTGGCAAAATTCACAATATTGCGGTATATAGTCGGATCCTTTGAACTTTTTCAGGATTGATTCCTTTTTCCTAATTTTCTTTATTAGGTGGAGTATAGTTATATTTTTATGTATTTTTTTTAACTGAAACAATACTTTTTTTAGATATTGGGAGAGAAATTACTGTCAAACTAAACAAAATTTCCTTTTCAAATGCTGAATATTATGCTAAACATATCTTAAATATCCCTTTACCTTGCCTGTTATGTTCTTGTACAATAAATACAATGCCACAAAAAAAAGCTTCAGAAATGACAGTATCTTGACTCAAAACTATGAATCTTCCGTGAGGTAAGCCATAGTTATATCACGGGACACCTGAAACACAATTGTAACATGATATTTAATAATTTACAAATAAAGTGGAATAGGGCTGAACATTACCCATGTAGGAAATACGTCATCAAAAGGTAGACAATGGAATCAGATGCATTCTGTGTTGAAACGTGGCACTCTGCACTTCCTTCAAAAAGAATGATGAACAATTATCTATGCTTCTCAAACAGAACATTGTTTTAAAGCATTATAATTACCATAATCAAATCTACCAGTATTCTTTGTTTTTTAAGATTTATTTTTGTTTTTTACGATCCACTGAACTTTACATGTAATTTCCGTTTCCATAATTATCATTGTTAAGATCTGATTTATGTCCTGTAGGATAGATAACACGTAATTGGATTTCAGATAACTATATTTTCCCCAGAATTATGCGTAAAACCCTCGCAAAGACAGTACTAATATAAATAATTTATACATATTTCTTCTCTTATTTAAAATTAGTCTTCATTTAAGGCTGCATTATAGATAATACTGAAATATTTTAAAGAATATTCTCTTCCTTAGATATTAACTGACTTCACACTAATACAAAAGGCATATCTTTTTTTTAAAAAAAATTGTTACAATTTTTACACAAAGGAAATATTTCTCTTTGAGTAATTGATGTTTTATCTTGAATACTTCTTTTCCTTTTTCTCTTTAAGCTTTTAGTTAATATTTAGGTAATTGAAATGTGGCAACGTGAATGTGAATGCAACGTAATGGGCTTAATTCTTGACGGTCAAGTGATAAACGCGAACACGTGTTTTCCATTGCATTCAAAAGTGACATTATACTTGTACTTTTTGTACTACCTCTACAATGGAAATAAACTTTCAAATTTCATGAATGGGTAAAAATACTTAAATATTAAAATTCTTCAAACAATTTTTTTGAAAAAATAATTCTCATAATACGTGTATTTCTTAATCAAGTGCATTTTTTTTATGAAGTTGGGCCATTTTGAAATGAATATATAACTAATATACATTCTTACAAACATCTCATTCTTGTATTGATTCTAAATATTTTAGGATCAAGTCAAACATTAATTCGTATTCCTTCTGTATCATTTGTTAGGTACAGCGATTATTAACCATTAACATTTTCCGTATGGGGACACATTATCCGGGATCCTACCACGCGGCTTTCCTGTGTGTTCTTCATCTTGAAGAGAATTGCGACTATACTTCAAAATTCTTCAAACAACCATCTGATTACAGTAGCAGGACATGAAGATTCATCACCAAATGCCAATGGCAGCCGTTGAAAGCATTTCTCTAGATTTAATTCAGCTTTAAAATCATAGAAATTCATAGCACGATAATGTTCTCGCGTCAACTCCATTTTCTCTTTATGACTTAAATTTATTCTACGTTAAATAAGCTGAAGCAAGTCAGTAAAAAGTCGTCTGCTTTGTTAAAATACTTTGTACTTTCAAATTAAACCGTTAAAATTTTTTGTAACTTATCGTCCGCGCATATCTCAAAAAATTTCAGAGTTACCCTCGTATTAGATTTGTATTATTGCTAGCATATAATTTATCCATTTAATAGTATATGTTGGAAAATACTATCATATCAAACAATTATATATAGTTTATATTAAAAAAATACAAGATATCATACAAATATTAAGATAATAAATGTGTATTAACATCTACTTTGGCGCCATCATATTAATATTTAATATTGTTACACAAAATTTTGCATGGATGAAGTACACTGTTAAAAATATCAAAATATAGACACAAATAAAATGAAATGGTTAATAATATTAAAAAGGTTTATAACAATTTATACATATTCAAAACATCAAAAACTGTTCAATTTTATTCTCGTTAGAAGAATATAAGAGCTCTTTTATTATTTTTGAGTCGGAAAAATGGACTCATTTCTAGAAAGAACTCTATCATCACTCTTAACCTTTACTTTTCAACGAAGAATACAGATTAGTGTAATAAAATTTTCCCGATATTCACTTTTACTCAATAGTATCATATAAAACATTTTGAAACTCTCGGTAACTTTGAGTATTCATTTCATAGACAAATTCTTCTCTTTCTCTTACATCTTACATTCCTAATATAAATTGCATCATACTATATTTCTCTTCAAACACATGTGTCTCAGAAATCTGAATAATCAAATCACAGATATTCGGGGATGCTAATATGAAAACAATAAGAGGTGTACAAATCGAACTAAACAAGTTTGTCTTCTTAATGTTTCAAGATATATACAAAAATCATAATGATTGAATTCTCATCTATTCATTGTATGAATTCCCAAAATAAGCATCCAGTTGTTAAATTATTTTAAATTTAGGAAAGGAAAATTTCGAGAAACATTGAGTCCAGATATGTGGCCATCATATCAAAACACACTTTCAAAAAGAAAAAGATTAAATTAAATTTAATAAAGTTACTGATGAAGAAAATAATTAACAAAATAATAAAATTCAGTAAAGAAAAAAGAATTCAATGTGACTTTTTCTCATCAAAATCATTATCATTAGTATTAGTACATTAGTCATTTCTCTAATATATATAACTAAAAATTTATATCCTTCAACCTTAACACATCAATAACTATCATAAATGATAAATCATTTAACATTTTAAAATAAAATAATGAAGTACATTAAAATTTTTCAAAAATTTGTTTATTAAAAAACACACATGCTCTACTTTTTCTTTTTGAATGTAAACAATATAAATTCACACAAAATACACTATAAAAGTTTAATATTATTTTACATTACTCTTCCTCTCCGGAAAAGTCTTGTTAATCAAACTCAGTCACTTCTGTATTACGCGTAATCGGTTTCTTTTATTTATAGTTTCTTTTTCTCGTTATTTTGGTTATTTTGTTGAATATAATTCAATTGAAAATTTTCAGATGGATTAAAATGCCTTAAGCGGACTGAATGAACCAATTCAGTCTCTGTTTTATAAAGGGCATTGGGTCTATATATTTCAAACAATACATCGGAATATATTCTTTAAACTTTACAAAGGTCTGAATAAGGGGTACTCTTAATTTCCTTGTATTGGGATATTGAAATTCCTCATACATTACTAAGTCACCAACGTTGAAATGAGCTTTTTGAAATTTTTTGTCATATCTAATTTTATTTATTTTATAATGTTGTTCGATTCTTTCTTTGGCTAATTTTCTTGCTTCTTTTTTTTCTATGGGAGGATATTTTCATTATCTCTTAGTGAAATTTCAAAAGGTAAATTATTTTACCTTAAACAGGCTGGAGGGAAGCCTGTTATTCTATGTGGAGTTTGATTATATTGTTGGATTAATTTACAAGTGCAACCTTTTTCCATTGGTTTGTAGTCTGTGAGAAGTAGTTAATAATTGAGTGATATTGTTATGTCTTAAAAAATGTTTACATTTTGAAGAGGTGAACGCAGTATTTCTATCACACGAAATTTTTTCCGGTAAAATGATTTTGAAAGATTTGTCTTAAACAAATAATATAAGTATCTTTGTTGCATTTTTTGAAGGGAAAGTCCAAATATACCTGGTGGCATGATCAATAATAATACGCTGATATTTTTAACAGAGTTGTAATAATTTAAACCATCTACACTATCGATTGACAAAAGTTCAAAGGGTTTTCACATATATAGGGGAAGTGATTACATCAGTCCGTATTTTTTCTGATGTAACTTCTTACTTATTTGACAAGTTTCGCATAAGTTCTTATATCAGTAAGAATTTTTATCCAATAATATTGTGGTGATATTAATTTTAAAATGGTAGCTATACCAGGATGACCAAATTTTTCCATCTTTGTTTCCATTAATTTCACTCGTAGAACGTTGGGTACAATTATTTTAACTAAACCTTGTTTTTTTCGCAACAGAAATACGCCGTCTCTTTTAAAACATTTAGGGGCTCATATACTTTCTTAATTTTGAAAATGAATTATTTTATTGATACCTAATAAAGATTCTGGGGGTGTATTAATAAAATTATAAGCAATAGGATTTCTTGTTGGCATATCAGCTTCAATATTAATACTACCTCTCTTATATTTTATACCAAAATCATGCATAGAAATTTTTAAAGACCATCTATAAAGTCGCCCTCTGAGGGATTTTAAATTTTTTTTAGAAAAACTAATGCATCATGATAGGTATGAACTGTGAAATGCGATCCGTGAAGAAAATGGAGTTTATATAAACTATCAATTAGCCCTAAGCACTCTAATTAAGTTATTATACAATTGTTTTCATAATTTCTCAGTCGTCTGTAATAAAATGCAATCGGATGCTGATTTCCATTGATTTTTTTTTGCTTGAGGATCGATCAGATCGTGGTTTTCGATGCGTCTACGTAAAGATGACAAGCGTAATTTGGATTGAATAAGGTTAAAACAGGCTTTGTGAAATTAAGCTGCATTTAAGCTTTGAAAAGACTGTTGACCCATTCTGGGGTCCAATTCCATTTTTGATTCTTTTTAAAGAGATTATTTACTGACATTCTTAATTTTGTATATTGAGGAATGAATTTATTATAGACATTAATACTACGAAGAAATCTTTGTAAATTTTTTACATTTCTAGGGGGTAAGAGTTGCTTAATTATTTCTACATTCGTATTGCTTCGACTGTATTACTCTTGTTTTATTTCGTATCCTAAGAAATCAATTGTATCTTTACCAAATTCTTACACATTTTGAGAATATTAATTTAATATATATTCTATTTCACAAATTTTAAAAATCTCTTCTAAATGTTTTGCATGTTTTTGAACTGATTCTGAAAAATACTATTATATCGTCAAAGAATTTAATGCAGTTTTTATTTGGTATTTATTTAGAATTTGTCGAATAGCTCTTCGAAAAATAGCTGGGGAATTTTTATATACAAAAGGCAAGCGATTAAATTGAAAAAGACCATAATTTGATGTAAATGCAAGTTTTTAAGATTCATTATCATCTAATTTAATGTACCGCCACTGAAAAGATCAATCGCTGAGAAAAATTTTGCATGTGTTCATTTGTCTAAAACTGCATCTAGTAGGGGAATTGATTCCACGTCCAATTTTGTGATAGCATTCAGCTTTCTATAATCGACACATAATCCGTGTGCGAGCATTATCCTCTTCTTTAAAAGCCAATGTTATAAGAGCAGCATAAGAACTATGAGATGGTTTAATTATTTCTGCTTTCAACAATGCGTCTAATTGCTTTTTTTTATTTCCGAGTCATCTTTAATAGAGGTTCTAAAAGGGCGATTTTGCAATGGGTAATTCTGAGGTAAGTACTATTTTAGGAGGAGTACATTTTATACACCCCCATCAAATCTATTTTTAGCAAATACATGTTTAAACTTATCAATAATCACATTAATAATATCATAATCACTGTTTTGAATCATTTCTATATTAAACACATGATCACAGCTTCTTAGTGATAATTTTAATGTTATTAAACTTAAGAATTTTATTTTCTCATTTATATGTGTGTGTGCTTATTTTTTTCTTTAATGATTTCTTTAGATTCACCCTTTTTTGAAATTATTTTGCTTCTTTGAAATATTTTCTGTTCACTAAAATTAACAATTAATTCAAAACTACTCATAGTTTTTTAAGACACAAATATGGGAGCTCTCCTTTTAATGTGAGGAATTTAATGTTTTTAAGAATTTCGCCTATCTCATTTGTAAAATAATATTTTCACTAAACTTGATTTGTCCATTGATGGTGGCTATTTTGGATTCTAGGTGTTCCACAATGTGATTTGTTCTAGTAACTTTTTTGAAATAATGTTGACATTTGATCCTGTATCCGAGAGTGCCGCAACTTGCTTGAAGCTGACTCTGGCCTCAATAATCATCAGTTATCATGTTCGGTGTTGTTGGAATACTATGTTATTTTCTTGGGGCTTTTGATTGGGGAGGAAGATTGAAGCATCTGGTCGCAAAATCGCTGGTCTCGTTGGTTTCGTGGATGCATTGTCAGCCGCTGAGGAGAAGAGAAGGCTGGATGATCAAGAGAAAATGTTGAACGTTGAGGAGAGAATACATTGTTTCTTGAACAACTCACCAAATTTTGATGATGACTATTTCTCCAATTCTATCTTCTATACTGTTGTCTATGAGTAAGTTGCGTCGAATTGTTAAGTACTCTTTTTACTGGATAATTTGGATGTATAAATTCTGGGCAATTTGAGGTTGGATTTTGTTTTTCTCTTGTATATCTAAAATTTTCATTTTTTTCTTTCAGGTTCTGTATATTTCAATAACATTGTAGTTGCATCTCTATGGATTTATTCTTTTTTAATCTCTTTATTAAATAGAATTTTTCAGCTCTTTCTTCCATTTTTATTCGGGTGTGATTTCTTGCATCCCATAGAAATATTTCATATGAGTCCCCTTCGAGGTTTTTATAGTTCTGGATAATTGAAGATATATCTCCGCTGGATTTATTTGTGTTCCGAATTCGCGTACCAGGTTCTTTTTCAATTCGTAGAAGCTTTTTGGTATCGGATTTGACTTGATGAACATTTTAACGGCTACATCTACTAACTTGATTAAAAATATGATTTTCTGTTTCTCTGTTACTTCGAAAGAATCGCATGTATCTTCAAAATTGTCGAGGAATGATTGCATTGGACTTTCCAAATTATACTTTAGGAAAAAAGTTTACATGTCTTCAAAACGTACATTTTCTTTTTGATAATGGTTATATGTTGTGTTGTTTTTTCTTCCTCTGTGTATCTGTTCTGCTAACTTCTACTGTATTCTTTTCTTTTTAATTTTGTCCTTTTTAATTTAATGTCGCCTGCCTTATATTCTATATTGAAATTTTGAGAATCTAAAGTTCTTTTAGGTGAAGAGTATCTTTGTTGGAGAGCCATTTCTCCCTCAGGCGGTCGGAGAGGGATTTTTTCTTCCCCGATATAGAAGTACTTCTTTTCTCCGGAAACCCTGCGTTCATCTAAGAGAGATACAGCGCATTCAGAGTACTCTATAAAATTTCTCTACATCAACTTTCATTCGCTGACTTGGCATCCATCTTTTCCTTTTTTAAAAATATTTTTTCTTTTAAGAATAGAATTAAATTGAAGTGTAAAATGCATTTTCAGGTAAAACCGGCCGGCGTTTATTGTGTCATGTTTCAAGTCAACACCAAGTTTTTTTTTAAACGGTTTTATTCAGCGAGCAATCTACAGACCTTACACTGAGAGAAAACGGAGCCAACTGAAATCTAAGTGGCTTTACCACTTATATCCAGATGCGTTAAGTATCCTTCTTATTAAGAAGTTATACTTGAAAGTTAAAGATAGCCGCCCATCCGGTATAGTGGTCAGTGAAGCTGACTGCGGTGCCGTAGAGACTGGGTTCGAATCCCGGAGAAGGCATAGATGTTTGTGTTGTAATCCTTTCTTCTGTCTGTATTGAATGCCCCCGTGTTATACATTGCGTGGTGCACGGGGTTTATAAATGTTAAACAAAAAAAAAAGTTAAAGATGAAATACGGGCTATAAAAAATAATGATCTGGGATTAGAAGCGTTCTGTTTGGACCATCTGTTCGTAGAAATAACTGGGTGCTTAAATTAAGACTTGAATAAGTAATGGAAATTAAAGTATTATACTGGGAATTTAATTTTATATCTAATTTAATTATCCTTATATATACATAATAAAATACAAATTGTGTGTAATTCCTATAAATCTAAGAAGGGATTAAAAGGGATTTTTAAACCCATAAAAACCTGCCAAAATATAAGTAGACATACAAAAATTCAGTAGACCGAAAGGAAAAACTATTATGTTTTCTGGAATAGCTTTTGAGTTAGGACAGTGAAATGGGGGTTAAGCTTGCTTCAACTTCAACATCCAGCAGAAAATTTCGAAATAATAGCGCAAGAATCTGAAGAAAAAACTTAGAAAGAAAGTTGAAGCCAAACCTAATAACAGCACTTGAATGCGAAAGGATGATATTTATATCCCATAAACTGAACTGAATGGCTATTGTAAAAATGTATACAATGAAATAAACAATAAACCAACATTAAGAACTTACATATACATAAGTGTTAAATGAATACATACAATGAGATGCATTCACTACAAGTGCAAATTTTAAGCCTGACTTTCAAGCTTGGTTTATATCCCCCCTTTCGTTGTGCCATTATATATATATATATATATATATATATATATTATATATTACACTGCTGGCCACCGTAAATGCAACACCAAGAAAGACAAGAAATAGCACAACAAAATTTATTTTGTAGATAACATGTTGACCAAGTATCAAATGATTAAATTTATAGACTTCTGTAAAGTGTGGTTCCTGCCAGAATCAGTAGCCAGAGTAGCCGCCATTGTTGGAGATCACCGCTGCCACATGCCTCGGCATTAATTCAAAGAGACTTTGGATGTGTTTTTGGGGTACAGCAGACCAAGCAGCTTACACACGTTGCCAAAGTTGATCTGGTGTGGCAGCTGGGGTGTAATCTGGGTCAATTGTTGAGCAACCATGGACCACATGTTTTCTATCGGCGAAAGATCCGGAGAGCGAGCCGGCCAGTGAAGCAATTCAATCTGGGGATTGACGAAGAACCTTTGGACAATGCGTACCACGTGTGGTCGTTCATTATCCTGTTGAAATATAGCTGTGGCCAAGCCCTAAAGGTAAGGAAGGAAAACTGGTTCCAACAACTCGGAGATGTAGCTCAGGCTGTTTAAAGAACCGGCAATACGTACTAGAGGAGTGCGAGAGTGATATCCAATACCGACCCATACCATAATACCCGGTGCAGGACCAGTTAGGCGATGAATAACGCAGCTGTTCGGCATCCTCTCACCACGGTGTCTCCAGACACGAATCCGAGCATCGTGGTGTTGCAGACAGATGAGTGACTCGTCAGTAAAGACAACTTCATTCCATTCTGCGGCCCACATCCTTCTTTCATCGCACCATTGGCGGCGGAGATGTCTGTGGTTCTGCGTCAAGGGTTGACCAAGCAATGGACGTCTTGCGGACAGACCACTCTGCTCTTAACGTCATCGAATGGTACGCGCAGGCACTGAATGATGCGTTACAGACCCAATGTGCTGTGCTATGGTTCGTTGATGTGACTGAGTGATACGTCACTGCCATGCGCACAATTTCCAGTCCTCACGTGAAGTGGTGCACTGAGGTGGATGCGATCGACCACGTCGGTCCGTCGTACCCTCCTGCATCCAACGGTCACATATCCGCATTACCCTCTTTTTTTCATCGAACACGCGACTACCGATTTCCCTGAAAGATAATCCACAATCTGGGTAGGCCACAATCCTCCCTCTGTCGAACTCGGATACTTGATCAAAAGCTGATCGCTGTTTTCTACGAGACATAACTGATCGTTTTTTGAAAAAACACAAGAAAAACACAATTGCCGAACTTGAAATTGTGAAATCTCCAAGCCTTAAATAGCGCTTTGAGGTGGCGCCACAGGCATGCGTGATATGTGTCTTCGCTGAAATTCTAATCATTTGCATATCTCACCTCCGCTAATGCATGTTGTAAATGTCATGTTATTTGCGTGCTTCCTTCAGGGTGTTGCATTTACGGTTGCCAGCAGTGCATATATATTCTGCTGAAGGGAAAGATTAGGATTCCGTAAAGAACCTACTTCAATGCCCTAAGTCACAATTACAGCTTTAGAAAACATTTAGTTTTTATTTTATCCATTGATTTTTCTTTATATATAGGTTTATTTTCTTTTTAAATAGGTTCTCAATTTCAAAGTTCCTTCTAATTTATAAAATACATATAATTAAACTATTCAAGATTCTTTTGAATTATTATACAACATATATATATATTACAAACACACATACATATGAACACACACATGTAGACACATTGAACTCACTGAACACACATACACATCCACACGCACGTATGTATATAGATAAATAGAACGTATATACCTACATATGTATATTTTTTATACATTCATACATACATACACAAGATTAATAATCATGGACTAAATTGTAAAAATAAAGAGATCAAAGCAATAAAACATATAGTATTTTTTATTTTAGAAAAAAATCTATAAATTTAAAAAAATTTTAAATTAATTAATAAAAATTAATAAATATAAAAAAGCCCACCTAAAAATATACATAAAACTGTTATTTATCAACTTAAGATATCTTATTATCCTAGAATAGTGAATTTTGCCAAAAATTAACAACTTTTCTTCATGATTTTATTTTATCGGCCCTCTTATTAGATTTATAAAAATACCAAGTTTATTATTTTCCGTTCATAGAACAAAAACTACAAGTGTTTTAGTAAAAGCAGATGCCTTTTCTCTCTGTAAGCAAGATGTCATACTTTAAAACGCGTTTTACTCGAAATGTATCTTTTTAGGCGCTCAAACGGAGCCAGCGATTGCTCACAAAGTTTTGAAAATAATTAAATGAAATTTTTTGTGATGTTCTGTATAACAGAAGAAGTGTTTTAATCTTCAGATTTATCAATCACTGTTTTATTACAAAATTTACAGTCCCTTATGTAAATTTATCAAATGCCTGCCCATTGACCATCAGGTCACTTGGCAACGAGCTCTCTAACATTTTTTTACAATATAATCCAAATTCTTAAGTGCAGAGCACACATCAAGATGAGCAGCGTCCATGACTTGTCCAGAAGCACACAAAACATAAAAAAGGGAGTCAGTCAGTTTAAAACGGAACACAAATGAGCGCAAAGGCAGTGGTGTCCAGTCAACAATCTAAACTCAGTTACAGCAGCAGCACGAGGAGAGTCTGAGACACAGTTAGGTTTTAATAGATTTATTTTTGGCAGCACTGGTGGCAGAATCTCGAAAGCATTTTTTATAAATCCTAACAATTTTGAGCTTTGCTGAGTGAAGAGGCAAACCTCTAGTAGATCTTTGGAGAATATTCGTGCCTCTTTTTGCTAAAAGGTCTGCCATTTCATTTCCCCAAAGGCCACAATGGGAAGGTCTCTTATGTTAATATAATCGCTGTTTCTTTTTTCAGAAATTTCATATAATAACCAAGATAAAGTGCTCTAGTTTTAGTAAGAATTAAAATATCTCTTTTCTTGAATGTCATTTCAAAATGAATAACATAGCAACACATCGGAATTGAAAATTTGATCATAAACTTTTTATATAGAATGGGCCATGTTCATGTTATTTTTTGTAAATTTTTACCCATTTTAGTAACAATAATTTCTTTTTCTCTTCTTAAGGTTAGCATAATTTTCTTGAAATATACTAATTAAATCTTAAACACCACAAAAAAATTCCCCATACCTCCATTTTTTTT
>BMAO01033778.1:0-47308 GCA_019973975.1 Trichonephila clavata | reverse complement strand
CTAATTGAAAATAAAACAGATCCACATGTTTTAATGGTCGGTAGAAAATGTTGCTTTATTTATTCAAAAAACTAAAACATTACAATAAAGCGATAATCAACCCGTAAATGCGAATAAACAAAAATCTAACGTGACTTTTATAGTTGAATATATGTTATACATCCATAAGTAAAAAAGAATAAATAATGTTAATGTTAAAAGTACCCTTGGGAATATTAGAACAAAAATTGTTTTAAAATATATGTGAAACATTTAAAAAATACTGAAAATTTCTTGTAGAATTGAATTAAGTAAAAATTTTTGCATTGAAACCACACGATGACACCTATTGATTAGCCTTGTAATTTTGAGTGTAAGTTGTATTAACGTCACAACCGAAGGATTTTTAGCGACGGACCTCGTAATTTTGAGCCTCGGTCAATTGACGAGGACAACACCTGAGCGGACATTTCCTCTTCAAACTACATCGACGAGAGTGAGAAATTATATTTACGTCGCAATTAAAGCAGCACGAGAGGTATTGGTGAAGGACCTCGTAATTTTGAGCCATGGTCAAGGGAGAGAGGACTACACTTCCTCTCCTTCCACACCAATAGGAGGACGTTTGAGCCTCGACATATCGGCTTATTCTATACGGCTTGTCTTCAGCAGTACTAGGTTCGAACTCATGACATGCCAGCCACGAGTCTGTGCCCTTGACTACTAAGTGACCGTGGCCTTTACATCAATTGAAGGACGTTAGTCAACTCAGATGTAACATGAATCAGGCTCTCTAAACGGTGAGTCGTCAGTTGTATCAGTACTCGAACCCATGACACGCCCTTACGAGTTCCTGACCATATCTACTACTAAGCTACGCGGCCACCTTGTAGTTTTGAACCATGGTCAAATAATAAAATCTACACTTGACGAGATGGAAGATTTAATGCATCAGTATCTCTACATTACAGGTCATTAAGATCGGGAAAAACGACTCATCTCGATCGCAGGATTGAAAGCTTTGTATAACAATCTGCTTGCAAGCAATCCCGTTATGTTTAAATTCAATTAACAATAATATTTTTATGATTTTTACAAGCAATTTCATTTGCTGCATACCATCTCAATCTTGTGAAATTAAACATATTATTGCATAAAACATTTATTTGTTTAACTTTACCCTTCGAAGAAGCTATTTTTTTTTGCGTTTACGACTCAGTGTAATATTTCTCAAAATTAAACAATAAAAAATTCTAACAGGTTTTTAAACTGATTTTATCATGGATTCTTCAAAATACTTTCAGTCAGGGACGTAGAATATAAGTTTGCGAAACATTCTCGAATATTTGTTAAAAAAAATTTGCAATAGTTTTCTAATGAACATTTAATCCATAATATTATAATAAATTTTCCTTGTCGAAGTATTTTACAAGTTATGGGATTTTAGTTCTCTTATTTGCAGTACTATATTTCCTTCGTGTTATTATTCGTTGAATCACTAACACACACTCTATAACAAAAGAAAAGAAAGAAAAAAACGCCGCACCACGAAAGAGTTGCTCGATTTTATTGAATTTCGTATGCAAAGACATCTGTACCGAAAATGCAAATTATTAAAATCTGGTGTGCAATGAATGAATAGTGAAAGCTACAGCACAACAGAACTACGCACTCAGCAGGTGTTTATAAGAAGCGATTTTCAATCTAATTGTGAAAATGTCTGTTACATTGTGATTTAGGATACCTTTCAGCGACTGAAAAAATGCCTCGCCGCAGGAATAGAGCTCATTACTAGCAATTGTGAAAAAAAATTTTAAGTTATGTCATTGGATTGAAAGAAGGGATTGGGCGAATCGAAGAATCACTCGTCATATGGGTCGAAGCGATGTGCTGGCAAGAATGGGTGGTGAATGGCAGATTTCAGCGTCATAATGATAGCGGTCGAACTATCACCCAAGCAAATCGGGAGGATAGATTCAATGTCAGGTCTGCTGTCACAACGCCTGATTAATCATTATCAACCATCAAGACGTGCGACCCGTGCACGAGTGTTCACCAAGACTTTTCACAGACGGCTGATAGAGCAAAATTTAACGCTCGTACCGACGGCTATACCAACTGCCACTCACGCCTGCACACTGTCAAGCAGATTACAGTGGTGCTTGGTTCGATCAAGTTGGAGTCAGGTTGACTGGGGACGTTAGTGTTTAGTAGAGAATCCCACTTCCAACTGTGTCCTGATGATCATCGAAGACGTTTCTGGAGACCCCAGAACTGCGTGCCGATCTGTTTTCACTATTACACGCCGCACAGGTCCTCAACCTGGAGTATATGGTCTGCGGTGCCATTTCTTTTGACAGCCGGACCATTTT
This sequence comes from Trichonephila clavata, assembly GCA_019973975.1. Classification (NCBI taxonomy): domain Eukaryota; kingdom Metazoa; phylum Arthropoda; class Arachnida; order Araneae; family Nephilidae; genus Trichonephila; species Trichonephila clavata. The sequence goes on along the minus strand of BMAO01033778.1, from coordinate 44,957 downwards.
AGTCATCATTAGTGGCACACTTACAGCACTGCGGTACGTCAACGACATTCTGAGAACTGCTTTTTCTACCCATTCCTTTTGCAGTACCCAGGCCTTATTTTTTGCCAGGTACTCCAAAAATAAGGCCAGACCACATACGGCACGCGTTGCTGTGAAAACTGTCTTACAGATTGTCAAGCACTTCCTTGGCCAGCCAGATCGTCAGGTTCTCTCTAGTCGAGCATGTCTGGGATATGATGGAAAGGCGACTGCATCTACCAGGGAATGTTGATCACCTTGCCGACAATTGGAGCAAATTTGGCAAGAAATACCACAGGAGACCATCAGGGTCAACACCTTATTGAGCTCGTTAATTTATAACTGTGTAACTCTGAAATAAATCATTAAATTTTTCTGAAAACTGTAATCATTTTCTATTATGTACATAATATTTCTACCCACCAATTTTTGTCTCTTTCGGACAACTCGTTCTTGGTGCGTCAGTTTTTTTTTTTTTTGTTGTTGTTTTTTGTTATAGAGTGTATTTTCTAGTAATTCCTACAAATATTTCTCAATGTTTCATTACTGAGATTATAGAAATATTAAGTGGAATTATTTTGTAGTTAAGTATATTATTACATAGTAATAAAAGTTCAGCATGTTAAAGCATAGCCAAAATGGCTATCACGTTTATGTACGGACAGGTAAATCGATTGTCCGCATTTCAGGAAATATACTGAATTTTTTTTATATATTAGTGTATTTTAATATTTCGAGAAATTTCATTTAAAAAAAGTGTAACCGTCTGCAGTATTCATTATTTCTGGAACATTCTTCAGTTGCATGTATGATTCTTTCCTGAAGCGGAGGGTAATACTGCATACGCTTTTTTCCCCTCACGTCTTGTTAATGAAAGCTTCTTCGAATACATTAAAGTGCTATTCTTTATACTTATTTACAATATTATACGTGAGTTTACAACATATTACTCCTATGATTACGATAATGTTGCTAAATGCACAAAAGGAAATGGTCGTCATCTATTTTTGTATCATTAAGGCAATTTAATTAAGATTACACAGATTTAGATTTAGTTATACCCATTTTTAACTTCATGGAGTGAATTTAAAAATCGTGTTGTAACTTTTTATTTTAAGATGCTTTATTTATCTCAAGATGAAACTATTCTATTTTAGTTACAACTTAAATGAAGTTATGCTGTAAAATAAAAAAAGATTGTTATTTCCTTTCCCTTAAATCAGTAATTGTAAACTAATGTGCTTTTTTTTTTTTAAAAAAAGGTCAATTTTCATAGACTAATTTTTGAACATAGGGTCTCTTTTTAAATTGTTTTACTTTAACGCAGTACTTGAAATGCTAAATTTTAGTTTTTTTTTTAAGAAACCAACTATAGATCTAAGAATAGCTAAAATCTAGTAGTTTTCTATTCTTAAAAGACATGTTTTTAGCAGCTAAACTCTTATAAAATAAACAAACTTGTGCTTAAAAACTATTAAACAAATCCCTCTATAACTCTTTTTTCTTAAGCTATTTGAATAATTTATCTTTGCTTACTGAGATAGTTTACAATAATTTACTGGTTATAATTGTTACTGTGCAATTTTTAAGAAGCAATATTGATTTATGATGGTGGTTGAATTCTATTTTTACATACTTTTACTGCTGATTGATACAATTGAAATGAATGAATATTAACTATGTAATTTTTGCAATACATATATTTAAGTAGATTTTTAAAATAAATTAATATAATAGGTCTTTGGCATATATTATCTTTGAATAGATTTTAACTTGTGAAATTTTTGTGGGTAAACATTCAGCAAAATCTTCTTCATTACACGAAATGTTCTATTTTAATTTTCAAAGGTTTGTAGATCACGATCAATTTAATCTTTTGAAAAAAAAAAGTTTTTTTGGAAAAAAACATTATATTTTCTGACTGTTAAAATTTCTACCTAGTTTACCTTTAGTAAATATATGTCTTGTTGACAGAGAAAAATTTGAATGAGAATTGTTCGAAACTTTCAGCTTGAGGATCAAGATATGATCTTTCAAGCATAACTGTAAATTTGATTTACTTTTTCAAATTTTGAGAAGTAATCTATTTAAATTTGAATGTACTTTGAAATTAGTATGCATGGAAAGTTCTTCATTAACGACACTGGTGATGGTAGTTGTAAAAAGCATATGAATTAAAACAGATATTTCATCTTTAACAAATATTAGTTTTATTATTCCAATTTGTGCAAAATGAAAACCGAGAAAAAGTTTATTTTACCTACCATGTTACATCGAATCCATTGTTCAACTGTTCTTAAATATATAAAATATTGCGTATGTATGCACATTATTATGCTTTTTTATAGAGCATTGTCTTTACGAAGCAATAAATAAAATAAAATTGATTTATCTTTATGAAAATATAAACGCAGACGACCTATTAATATATTAAAAATGAGTACTTAATACTAATAAGTTATGCTTTTTAAATCTAACTTCTAGTATAATCATGTAGAACTAAGTAAACAGCAACCTACTTAAAGAGGAAAATTTTCACCGTACATAGATCATGTTTTCAGCACGTTAATTTCACGAGAAATTATTTAACATTACTTAAATCATCAAATATATTATAAACCATAGTTATTGTGTGTTTTAATTCTTGTCAGAATGAACGTTTAGATTTTGTGAATAGTTTTTTACTATTCATCTGTCTCACTTCTACACATTTTTTTTTCATAAATATTAACTCTCGTAAGTGGAAATTGCCTAAAGTTTTTCCAGCAAATATTTCTGAGCACGAAAAATTTCTTTTTCAATGTTTTATGTAAGACAGTTTTAATTACTTAAATTTGTAGTGTATTAAAAAGGAATCATGTATCCATATATGTATATTTTATATATTAATTAAGCTGATAAATTTTAAAGAATTTTTTTCTCCTAAGATCATAAAGATACAAGTATTACTTTGAATTATAATTAAGAATGCACGATTCAAACCAAATAATTAAAATTTGAAGATTAGTGAGTATGATGGAAAACTCAAAGTGTTAAGCTCAATAGAAGCTGATGTATCACGAATTTCCTGCTACTAAGGGTGATAGATTGTAATGAAGATTGATGATCTTTGTTTAACACATACAAAACTTCTGCAAAAAGTACTCAATAAACAGCAACACTTGTGTGTAGGTGACCAATTCTCCAAAAGTAAATTTAGCACTTTTGCTACTCTTTTTTTTGTTCAGCTGGATATGCAAAAAGGTCTTTTTCTTTCTGTTGTTTAATTTGCAATTCAAGTAAAATTAACTCATTAAAAACTTCTTTATCCTTCAATCTGTATTGTTTAATTTTTCAATTCACCCGTGCGAAGTACGGGTAATTATACAGCTATATATATATATATATATATATATATATATATATATTTAATTACATTTATGTGTGTGTGTGAGAAGAATATTATATCCTGGAAGCAGTGTTATTTTGTCGCCTATAAAAATGTATTAAAATTTTTAGAGTTTCTCGCAATTATCTGATGCTTCAACTATTATAACATGAAAGATGTATTCAATTCTTATTTTAATAAGGAATACATAGTACTAACACGAACTCTTTTTTTCATATCAAATAGAAATAATCTTCTTTTCAAAGCTTAAGTATCATTAATTATGCTTCAGTAATATTTAAAATCATAATTATGCAGTTTATAAACTGAAATTTAATAATAAGCTTAAATATAAGCCTTATTTAATGAGAAGATTTATACACTACTAATGATTCATTAATTATTGCAAGGTCAATTAAATTATTACATTATTTTACCAATAAATGCTTTGGTAAAACTGAGATACCCCGTTGTAAGGAGTGTAAACATTAATGCACTTATTTATTTAAGAAAAAAATATGATAGGAGAGATTTTAAGAAAACGTGATTTTTAGTTTTAAATGCCATTTTAATTCTGTAATATTTTAATTTTGCTTTTGAGTCATCGTTTACATTAAATTCTAACACATAACTATCAGCAAGTCTATACGAAATGACTCTTATTCGACTCAAAAGCAATTACCTTTCTACCAATTTTTTTTTCTAAAATGTTTTTTCTTTCAAATGTAGTTGTAAACAGTATATTATAAAATCAAATAACTAACAGCTGTGGGATTTTCTTTCTGAAGATCAATATATATATATATATATATATATATGTGTGTGTGTGTGTGTGTGTGTGTGTGTAAGGATAATTAAATTAGATCTAAAATTAAATCCCTAGCCACTTCTAACTTTTATTTTCCCGTTACATCTTCAAGTATTAAATTTATTATCCAGTCCTGGAATGAAGAACACATGGCCTTAAAAGAAGTTTACCGCTCCGACCATTAATTTTTATTACTTATTATATCATGCTTAAATTCTCAAGTATACCTCTTCAATAAGACATATACTTGAAAAGACATCTGGCTTTTGAGTAGGCGCTGGCTCTTGATTTTTAACACGTGTCCGTCTCTCATAAATCAGATTCTAAAGTGATTTCATGGAATAAAGACGGTTAAAAATAAAATATCTTGATGTTCACTCGCAAAACACGATATATGTGTATATATATATATTGTGAAATAATAAAAGTAGTCAATAAAACAATCGTTTCTAGCTATCTGTGGCAATTTTGATATTATAAATAATTGCTGAAAGAGGGGTTTGTATCACACAGAAAAAGCAGAAATTTATTACATTTTCTTTTTTCTGAAGCAAAGAAATCATTTGAAAATTGTTTGTAAAATGTTTAAAACTTATATAACAAAATAAAAACTACGATCTGAAATATATGATAACCTAATAAAGAAAAGTATTAAATAAAATAAGCAGTTCGAGAGAGAGATGAGATATTTTCTTTTTTTTTACTCGCACAAATATTATGATATTTCAAAGGAAAATGTTCAAAACTGAATGGGTGATTGCTACGTAACGTCTCACTTCGTAAGATACTGACAACTTACCTCATAATTCAGAACCACAGTCGAGTGACGATAAAGGCACCGGGATTTACACCCCAATCTTCGAACTTCAGCTAGCCAGCGTGAGGAATTTCAACCACAACAGGTTTATCGTGAACTAACCCCTCTAAACTTTGCGTCTTTATTGACACAAAAACTGAAAATAATACAAGTTTTTTCAGAATGAAAAAAGATACGATGTTATCATGTAACTATTTTGTTATTGATGTGTAACATCTTTCCTCTCGATTGCTGGAGATTTGTGGGAGTGATTTCGTGAAAAGGGACGGAAATCCATTACAGGAAGTTGGGGAAGCGCGCACTATTCAGTGAAGTTCTGTTTTTTCTAATTCATTCGGGAGGGGCTCCCCCCCATCCCCCCTGCTGTCTAGGCCGTGGGATCTTTGCTTTTGTTTCTCACTTTAGGATCAGAGAAGAAGCTAAGTCCTGTAGGCAGAGACGTGGTTAGACAATGACGAACGTGTTTCGATACCTGACTTCGATTGCTGCGTCAGTTTAAACGACCGGATCACAGAGCAGCTGGTGTTGCGATCTATCGTAAACAGGACAACTCACATGTTGTTGCTCGACATATGGATATTACTTATCGTCAAACAAGTGGACTGGGTATTGTTAGTCAAGATTTTTGGGGACATATGTGCGGCAAAATGCTTATTTGAAAATGGACAAACAGTGATTTCGGTGGTCGTATACATTTCTCCGAATAAAACGGTTCAAAAAATTAAAGATTTCCTGCATTTTTTACTTTTACCATATACCATCTGCTATTTTTTTAAAAAAAAAAACCATCACTCGCTTCCCATGATTTTGAGTGGTGATTTTAAAGTTAATTTCAGTTTGCTGGAAGCCGAGCCCCTCATAGCTTTTTTGAATAATGAAATCAAGCTCGAAATGAACACAAATCGAAATGTTTCGACAACTAACAGTGGTACTGTTATTGACGCTATTTATCAACGATTTTTAATTATTTTGAAATCACAAGTATATGTGTCATATTTTAGTTATCATAAATTTTCATTACCACTCTTCCCCAAATTGAACAAGAATAATTATTTTTGATAAAAAAAATTGCATTACTCCTTGTGTTAATTAAATAAAACTTTCATTAAAGATATAATTATTCGATAGTTAATTATTTTCAATCATACTCGATTCATTTTTTCAGGATTTAAGTTGCTTTTGCGAATTTACCACGATAACATGTCAGATGTTACACATCGTATGCGACTACTGTAAAGCTCGTTTCTTTTTAAAAGCTTTTATTTTTCAACTCATTGACTGTTAAGACAAATTAGCTACAATTTAACTATTGATTTGTTTATTATCTGATACATTTTTGGTCGTGCGAGGCACAAAGTAATCCCAAGCTTACGAAATCTTTTATTCTAGAAAAACTGTTTCTTGCTATCAAAGACCTTGACAGCATCCTCCTATATGACAGTCTTCATGGGAACTATAATGTATTTGTCACATATCTCCCTCTACAGGCTACATTTCCCCTCTATAAATGACTTAGTATTTTTGATTGCTGTGCTGTAAGCGACTCATTATGATTTATAAATGTAAATCATGATAGAGAAAATAAATTTCAAAAAAGCGAAATGAAACGTTTGAGTTGAAAGGAATATTTTCAAATGCTGCTTAAAACACTTCATCAAGAGAGATATGTAGCTAAAAGTGTACCACGAGACACACTGCGCTATGTCAAAAAGGCACAATCAAGAAAAAGCTCAAAATATTATTTAACAATCATCAATGGACAATAAAAATACAATAATTTAGAACACAATATGAGAGTTTTGCCTGCAAATATCATTCCTGTAATTTCAGTGAAAAATGTCTGTGATTGTGCCCTTTATTAAAATAACGCACATTTGAAACATTTTAGTTCAGTTCGATTCGATTTTTTTCCTCAAATTATCAAAGAAAAATTTAAAAGTCCTTAAAAGTTGGCAAGTATACATTCTCTTAGTTAAATTATTCACTGAGATTTCAAATTTTATTGTGTACAATAAAAATAAATATAAAAAAAGGATTGGGTTGACTCCGTCACCCCGCTTGGCCACATTAGTATCGAGTAAGCGCCTTTTCCCAGGTTAAGTCCATTGATAACGTTAAATTTATTCATACGTATATATTTGATTATATACTATCGATATCAGAATAAAAAGTGGCTTTTCATACTTAAGAAGGACTTAACATTAAATCAGATAAAGTAAACCCATCACCATCATCATGATTATTAACCAATTTGTCAATAAACAATTCTTTTATCTATTGAATCTCGTAAACATAATCATTTGTAAGAACTATCACTCTAAAAGCAGCTTAACTTTTTTAAATGTGAATTGCTCTTTATCAAATAGCATTGGTTTAATCGTAAATGTTGAAGTAGGATTTAAAAGTATTTAACTAGTCTTACGCTTCTTAATCTTTTGCTTTGAAATTCTAATCACTGAATAATTTTTATCGTTTTTATTTTTTTTCCAAAAAACTGCTTAAGAAAATTCTTTTTTTTTCTAGGAGATTGAATTTTTCTGTGTAATAAATTGTATTGTGTTTAACATTTCTGAAAATAATTCCTAATTTATTTGAACCTTGAGAAAAAAAAGAGTTTGAAAAATAAATGCATGGAAATGAAAGGAGCAATAATAGAAGTTTATCAGTTGTGCCGTTTTGTGTTTGTTTTTCTTAATAAAATACTTTTTTAGAAAATTAATTTTTAAAGCCATTTAGTGTCTCCGTCGCAATATGTTTATCTCTTAAAAAATGTTTTTTTAAAAAAAATTTCATTACTCGATAAAGTCAGAAGTAGTTTAATTTTTTCTTGTAATGTAATAATAAATAAAAATAAACATGCGCAACTTTTATTCTCCCAACAAGACAAATCGATTGAAAAATAATAATTACACTTACTAAAATCATTGATATTTCGAAATAACTATAAAAACAGCAGTTTGAAGAAAAGAAAGTTAAGTTAAAAGAAAATATTAAGAGTGAAAAATAGAAATGGTTATCTCATTTTATTCAAACAGAGATTCAATATATTAAACGAACACAGCTTTATGAAACTGTTTGATATTGAAATGAATTATAGTGCAAAAAATAATTTTAAAAAAAATTGATTATTGTTAATAATTTAAAATAAATATGTCACACAATGGAATAATATGAGTTACAGCCACAAATTAAAGAAGCAAAATGAGGAAAAAATATTTTTGAGTAGTTTTTTTTATTAAAAATATGTTTTAATTTATTTGTAAATTTTATAAATAATATTATAAGAAAATTTAATTCTTTTTTTCAATGCGCATTTTTTTTCACTTGCACTGAAAGGTAAAATTTTATCTATAAGATTTTTCTTTTGTTTTTGTATCGCAAAATACAACAAAGCTATTAAAGAGAAACAAATATTTTTATCGACTATTATAATGATGAAATTTCCTCTGACAGATGACTTTTGATTTTGAAGATTTACGCAAAGTTTGATTTTTGCACCGTTTACTTTTTAGTTTAAATTGCGAGACATAGATGGCACTGCTGTCAATTTAGTGAAAATTCTTGGAGAAATACAATTGTTAAGTACGGTGGTTCACACAGTCTTGCTTCAGGTAAATGAATTTATTTTTTTTAATAAAGGCTAATAATAAATATGGCTAAGTACTCCAGACAGAGAGACAGAGAGAAAATATCCCCTTTACAGATACTTTTTAATACATTTCAATACAAAATTCTACATAAAGTATATATTTTCTTCCACAATCATACAATATCAATGCAAAAGAAAGAAAAACAAATATTATATTTTAAAATGATTCTGTTAATGGCGTATTATTGAAATGAAATGAAATATTTAAAGTGCTATAATACATTTGTTAAAATATAAACTGATGGATTTAATAAGATAATCTAAAAAATGAAGATAATTGTCTTAAGATTTCTCATTTGAAATGTATTATCAGTATCTCATAATACCGTAAAAATAATTATTAAGTAATAAATTAAAATTACCACAGTCCATTATTAGAAATATTTCATCTTTCTTACATATTTGCTACCACAAGAATGAACGATTCTTTATTGAATGAAGTTATTTTTAAATTAAATAAATTTCGCATCAAAAGTTAATATAAATCATGTTAGTTTTATATTAACTTTTGATGTTTATATATATATATATATATATATAACATGTGTATACTACATCACAGACATTTTTTCTGCGCGATATTCCAAGAGAGTTGAAACTTCATTAAAAAAATATTAAGAAAACAACTTTTGAGATTGTTCTTTAGTTGAAAAAATAAATGAGTCTGTATTCTTATTCTTTTAAACTTATCATTAGAAAAGTTGATTTGTAAAAAGTTCAAATATTTCGTTTAAAATGGTACATAATATGAAAAAATACGATATTTAGAAATATATATATTTTTTTTAATGAAGCTACTCCTTGACGTGCATCAATGAGCTCTGATAAGAGCACCTGTGTTTCCCTTTGCATTAAGTTTCTGATGAGCACAAATCCATTTGATATCAAGGGGAAAATTAAAGTGCATTGGGAATATCCAAAGTACAGTGTTAAGTGATGGAAAAAGTCTAAATGGGTTCATGACCTACTCACCGCCGTTTAAATATAAAAAAAATCAAAGGTATTATGGTATGGCTATTATAAATAATATCAATGATCTACTCAGCCTGAAAACTGCTGTTTGAGCTGTTATTTTCATCTTTTGTGTTCAAACGAGAGCCCTCAACATGGATTGTGTCCTGTGAGTACAAATGCGAGGTGAACGTTTTAAAAGGCATAACCTGAAGGTAACAAAAAGCACTACTATTATGAACACATACACATGTGCCGTATACCATAATGAAATAAATGAAGTCAATTTTTAGATACCTAGGAGATCCTATGTTAATAAAAAAAATGTTTACCTGGCAAGACTCAGAACTCTCTCCTAAATGAGTTACTTAATAATACCCCATAAGGTCAATAATTCCAATATCTACATTTGTGGAACTAAAAACTCTAAAGTTAGGGGTAAATATGGCTGTTGCCATAGTTCAATATGAGTCATGTAACAAAATTATTGATTTTGATATTCAACCCAGTTATAACAGTGTGTCATGTTTCAAAAACTAAGAGGTATGTAAGATTCGTATAGCCCAAGGAAAGTACCCCCCCCCCCAAAAGGTCTAAATTATAAAAAAAATAGAAAAAAAAAGAAGGAAAAAAAAAATTAGAAGAGTCTTTTGTAGGAGCAGAGGGTAAAAAATGCTTCTTATTCTTCTAAAAAAAGTAAATGCTCAAAAATTAAAAAAATTTACTTGAGAAAGGAATCACTGTGTTCCTTTTTGTCAAAACTGATCATTATATAATCCTCAAATTTTAAGTGAGCATACTTTTAGCATGCTCACTGACAGGATTTTAATATGTAAACACATTTGTGTGTGTGAATGGAGGGAATTAAATATATCTAGCAAACATTTTTAGGTAAGGCATTTTTAAGCTAAATTTTAGCGAGAAATATTTGGCATTTAAAAAATTTATAATCACTTTAATTTTTAACAAAAAGACAAAACTCTTCGCTAATGGTACACATAACCTACTGTAAAAATTTTATCTATGAGAAATAAGTAGTTCGAAGAAATAAGACGTGCCGGACCCCCTTAACCATGTTGGAGTCATGCGGACGAAACTAGAGCTGGCATCTCCCTCTCTGAATTACCCATCACAGTGACTTGAGCACATTGAGCCTCTATAAATTTAGACTGCATAAGCCTATATTGGGGGCCTTCGTCGGCTCCAGGACTCAGACCCATGACACATCGTCTTCGAATTCGAGGTGAAACCACTAGATAGCCAACAATCTTCTTTGATGAATGACATTTGTTGAACCAATATAAGAATAACACATTGATAAAGAGAAATAAAACACAAATGTAGTAATTTCTTGACTGGCATTTCATTGTCCACAAACTGTTAATTCACAAATTGATAAATATTCGACCGAGTAAGAAAATAATAATAATTCAGTAAAATCAGTTATTCCACTTGGCAGCCTTTAATGAATTTTTCTAATCAATTTTATTAATAACTTAAGTGATTTTTTCCAAGTAAATAAATGCATCAATAAGCGAGATAACAGTTACTAATATTTTAATTGATTTAGTAATTCAAATTTTACTAAATTTACTGAGATTTTTTTAAAAAAAAGTTTACTTAGTTGCATTTAGAAAGGTTATTGAAATTATTAGAAATATAGAAATTTTATATCTTAAAAAATGACGGTTTTTAGAAAAAGGTTCCTTTTATAGCTAAATCTTAAGTAAATATGCCTGATTAATTAATTAATGTTGTTGCTGTAAAAACAAATTAGAACATTTTTGTATCAAATTACAACTATCTGAATATAATTTTTAAGTTTTTGCCATTGACGTTTTAAAAGCCTGGTAGTTGAAATTATAAAACTAATAACCTTCAAAATTTCAAATACTTGATTTTAGGTATAAGAATAAAAAATCAAATTTCATTTTTTGTTAAAAGTATTTGTTGGGCTCTTATGACTAATGCAATCAGGTAGACGGTGTCATATCCAGGGCCACGAAATTCATTGTTGCAAGAGGTGAGATTACACCTATCGTCAACCGCAACATTGAAAACCATGCAAGTTTTGACTCCATTTCACTTCAATTTTGAGGAAGAACACCCTTAAAAATGGTCAAGGGGCTCCCACCTTTCTTCCCTTACCATCAACCCCTCTAGTTTATTTTTCTCTCGATACATATTTAGAGTAATTCCATGCCACACATAGGCTCTAAACATTTACAAACACCCATGCCTTCTGCGGGATTCGAGCCCAGGCGGAGCAGTTAGAGTCAATATACCGTCTAACTCAGGGATACTCAACCTTTTTTTTTGTCGAGCCACACATATATGACAGCTAATTCACGCAGGCCGCAACATGAGGATTAGTTGGAAAGAGGTGTTACAAGATCAAGGACATTTAAAGTATTAAAACTCATAATTTTTGACATTATTTTAGAACTATATTAAACTCTATCAAACTCAACTCACAAAAAGTAGGAGTTGGATGGATTTTTGGACTTTTACCCTGGATTATTATGGATTTTTTACTCTGATATGTGGTAATTTCTATTTCCTTTCATCAATGATCCCAATGCCTTCCCCTCCCCCTAAAACTCTTTGTTTTTATTGTTGTTGCAAAGATTTTTTTTAGAAAACCAAATTATCTCGTCTTGAAAGAGATACTGAAGAAAAAGAGTCTAAAAGATCTGTGCTTAGTGATACAATGACGAGCAAAATTACATATTTTTTTTAAATATAACATTTTTACTACTAATCAAACATGTAGTTGATCGTGTTTTTTTTTCTCTATGAAATAGTCAAGATCCCAGTTGTCTTGAAACAATAAATACTCTTTACATATATTTCTCTTACAAGACATGAGGGCAAATTAAAAATTAGTATACCCATAAAATGATCGCTACTGCATTATTATTTGCTATCTAATCGTTAAAATTACAAAAAGAAAAAGTTATTTTGCAGTTCGTACCAGAACGACATCAATAGAAAATTTTTTTTTGTGATTGCTTGATTGATAGAAATTTCCGCTAAAATTATAATACATTGTTCTTAGATAATTGAATTTATTTGTTCAATGAGCTAACCGAGTCACTGAAAAAGGCCCGATGGGCCACATGCGGCCCGCTGGCCGTAGTTTGAGTATCGCAGGTTTAACTGTGTCGTAGTCTCTCACTACCCTATGATTATTAACTCCTTTGATATTATCTAAATTTGGTTTGATTCATATTAACGATACTTAATTATAATCATATTATTTATTATTTTTCTTAATAGAGAAATACAAATATTAATCAAACTTTAAGAACAACAATTACAGTGAGTGCGATAAGAATTCAATTATGAACGACGGACACTAACTGAAACCACGGAGAATAACGCATACAATCAAACTACGCATTTATATTAATTTATGAAATAACTGACCTGATACTTTTTAAGGCAGGTTTCTCAATACTATTTTTCTAAGAGCGGCTTCAATCCTTGATATCTTCAGTTCGTCCCGGACCGAATTAACGAACTTTTTCAATAGCCTTCCTCAGCGATATATTCTACTAGTTAACTAGTCTCTCAGAATACTTCTTAATACTCGTAGTTATCCTTATCTCTTATTTCATTTCTTTTTATTTTTTCGAACTCGCTAAACCGAAACTATCTTGTTTGCATAGTCACACTTTGCTCTCGGCGGATTGGTTAAAATAAATACAATCTTTAAGATTGAAGAAGTTAGTGAAACCGTAGCACGTCAAACTGGTTAAAAATTAAATAATACTGATAGAATTGCAGTTGTCTCTTTTAATAACTATTTTGATGCTCCGTATAGTAATGCTATAAGCTATTTAGCAAGAAGAATTTGAGATAAAATGTAGGAATTAGTCTCGATATCAATAAATACTTTCATGCTGAATAACGAAATACGTTGTACATTAAATTAATTTGGTCATTAAACACCAACCGTTTAGTATTTTTATCACATAGCACGGGGCTCGAAATCATGAATTTCCTTCCTAAAACTCAATAGTAATACTGGATTATTCCATTTATTTAATAAAGTTTGCAGAAAAGAATTATTTGAACTAGTGTAGTTGCTTAAAATATTGATTACTCTATACAATTTTGAAAATCATCCATAAATATAATTCAATAATTGAAATGTTTTACAATAATAAAATTAATTTTATATATAGTGAGCTTTTTCTGTCATAATGGCTTAAGTTTCAAGAATAAAAAAATTATAAAAAAAGCCTTGATGTGTTCAGCTATCGATTATTGGGTCTCTTTTTCTACAGCTGACATCTGCCGAAAAGGCTCATAATGAATGAACAACATAAAAACTTTGAGGCAGTACTTGCTGTAATTACTTTCAGATAATCACTAGTCTTACACAAACAAACATAGCTGTTATATTGTTTTTTTTTAGTTGTTCAGACAACATCATAAACCTTATTATTTGAAAAATTTTATTTTCCTCAAATCATCTAGCTGATGTGAAATATTTATTCGATTCAAATTCTATATATATTATTAGGTAGATAATTTTACAAATGCATTAATAACACAGTGTATATTATCTTTACCCAATATGGATTACAAGAATCACTACCTTACAAAATAATGTACATATTTTTTATCGTATGCAGTTTGGTTTATATAATGATTTATATTTCTTTTTTCATATTCATTAGTAAAATTTCAATTTAGAAATTGATTCTAAGAAAAATGTGGTGATTCTTTAAAACTCGTTCATTATTTAAAAATGTTGGTTTCAGTTTTATTATTATTATTATTATTATTAGGCTACAATTTTTAGCTCTCTAATTCTGTTTCTTTTTCTTTCAATAGAAACGTTTTAAAATTAACAATGGCCTTTAATCTAATTCAAAAACAAATTTACGTGTTTAAACCGAAAGATCTCGAATATATATATATATATATATATATATACGTCCCTCTCTTATTCGAAGCATTTCAGGAAATATAAATGTCGATTCAATCAAATACTTGTAAAAGTAAAACATTTTATAAAAAGAAGCATTATTCTTTTATTACACAGCAAAAAAAATAATTAAATTGTCAATATATAATTATTTCCAAGCGTTAAATTTTAATAAACTTCAATATTTCTATACAGCAACTCAGTGTTTGTACATTTGAATATTTTTATACACCGATGTATGTTTATATTTTAATCAATGGAAACGAATATGGAAATTATTTTTATTTGAAATACAGTTGTACCTTGATTTTCCGAAACCCCTATTTAACGAATTTCGTGATTTAATGAGTTTTCTTTTCCCCCGATTAAATTAAAAGCAAAAAAAAAAAAAAACTATTTATCAATAACAAAACCCGAATTAACGAATTATATCAAAAAACGAATTTTTTTTTGTTAGTTGGATTGGAAAAATAACCTTTATGTCCGGAACAGAAAAAGACATTTCTTGTAAGCAAAATATTTCCACAAAAAAGGTTGCAACTCATTATTAGAATTTACAGGGGCAGATGAGTCATCAGTGTAACCTATCGCGTTAGTTTTGAACAGGATAGAAATTTTCTTTCTTTTCTCATTCTAAAATACAAGGCAAATCTTAATATTTTAGCTTTTACTTTTTTTTTCTTGAAGGAATTGAGGTTTATTATGCGTACGGTTTTGCAGAACTTTTTCCTGTCGAAAATTTGTGAATGAATAGTAATCCTAATGCAGAGATTGACAATGAAACGTCTATCAAAATTGTTACATTTTCTAATGCTTTAAATTGTCTGGAAAACCTGAAAACTTAAATCATGCAGCTGGATGTAATGGTATAGAATTTTCTTCTTTCCATAAATTCGAAAAAGAACTCTTTCGAGTCGGGATTAAAAAACATTGTCAAACATCTGTTAGTATTGTAAAATTTCTAATTAACTTGTGACGGTTCTATCCGCGACTATATTAACCTTGGGGACTATTCTGGGGGAAAATAATTAATTCAACCAACTTTCGCTGATCAAGAAATCGTGATTATGTTAATGAAGTATATTATATAAATTCTGTTTTCGCGAGTTTTTGAGGTTGACACGTTAGAGTTGGCAAGTAGGAGTTAGCTTAGAGTCTGCGAATTAGTTTGTTAGTTGAAGATTGAAAGAAATAGTGGGATTAGTAAGAGGTCTTGGAGTTGTCCAGGAAAAAGATTACAGAGCGTGAATCCAACAACATTGATCAAGCCTGATAAAGATCACGTGCAAGTTTCCAGGGTAGGATCCGATGCATAAAAAGTACAGGTATTGTGAGCTTGATTAATTGGAAGTTAGCTTATTAGTGTGCGACATAGTTATATTTGAGAGTATTTAAGCTATTTTAGATTCAGTTGAGGGTCCGTAGTAGTATCCCCGTGTTATAAAATCTCACCTCCGCGCTTTACTATTTAATCACCTACCTTAATTAGATTGTTATTGTGTCTGATTGATATTTGGTAATAATAAATTAATTAGATTGAAATCATGTCTGTGGATCATTCAGTTTCTCCCACATCTCTAGCTGGGTTTAGGGGGTTCAGAGTCAAGCAGGAACCGACCGATATCACAAAATGGTGAGGAATAATTGGCTAACTTATTTATAGCTGCTGAATAGAAAGTGTGTAATTTTCTTACTACGGATATGCTTTGCGTAGTTGTTTATTATAGAATTTCTAAAAGGTAAGTGCAACAAATTTGTTTTGTTTTGATCTCGATATAATGAATAACCCTAAATTAACGAACAAAATATTCGGGCCCGATGGATTCCTTATATCGGGACTGACTGTATTTAATAAATTTCAATATTTCTTTAGAGCAACTGAATGTTTGTACATTTAAATATTATTCAAATGCTGACCTATATTGATATTTTAATCTATGGAAACTTATATGGGCATTTTTTTTCATTTGAAATCCATGCAAAGTCATGGTTGTTTGAAGGAAAACATCTAGCCAAGTTTCACAAACCATCTTACCATTTTTAATTGTCGGCTATTATTCCTTTTACAAAGTACGAATTCCTTTACAAAACATTAACACGTTCGCTGCCAACTACGAGAATACTCGTAGTTGGTAAACTGGATATCCTTACCAGCTATAATTTAAAAGCATAATATCGGAGATATGACTTTGGCATTTGTAAACAGCTGCACTATCTCAGATTTGGCAGCTATCATACAAAATATCACTCAAATCCTCAGTAAGATATGGAGAAATCGTGGCTTCTGAATTAACAAGTATTGCCTCTATAACAATTTTTTACTTTCGCAAAAAATGAGTATGTTTTTTATAAATAGATTTTAATTGTAGACTATTTATGATACATATATTATGTTACTTCTTTGTCTATTGTATTTGATTTTAAATATTATAGTCTGATGTGTCGCTCTGATTTAAGACATCTTTAGAATTTTTTCAGCCTTTAATAAATCCTTAAATAAATAATATTGTGTAAGAATAAACTTCTTCATTTTTAAATGCTATCATTAAAGCAAATTCTACAAAAATTCAAGAATTCTAAGAATAATATACATTTAGAAAGATGCTTTGTAAAATCAAATGCTTTTCAAAAGATATTTCTTTTAGGTTAGGATTTTGAAAATAATTATATAAGAGTGAAAAATACACACTCTCTGAGTTTGTTCTTTTTTTTTAAATTTCACAAATATTTCTATCGATGGACTTATTATTATTATTGTTTGACTGTCAGGTATAAACTATTTCTGAATGGAATAAATTATTTCTGTAATATTTCTGATTGACATTTTTTTTCAAGTAAAATTAATTAATAACAACATAAACACACATTAAAGCAAAACAATGACAAACTATTCAACCTTATCAAAACCTAATGCTTGACATAAATGATTAATGGTACACAAGTTCAATCAAGAAATAACTTATCACCTTTTAACCCCAAATGCAATGCGGGAGCTCACCCCACATTCAAACCATAAATATTGACCAGTAGTGAAGTAACGTAATTTTGTCCATCTCCGTATATATATTCAAGGCGGAAACAACTCATTTGCTATATCCTGTAAAGGCGGGGCCCTTTCCTGTAATTATGCAGATCGTAAAGCTGTTTGAGAGCATTCGGACGACACGTTCATGTTTGTCTGAGCATGTTTCAGTAGTTCGGACATTTTCGACTATCATGTGCAAGAATCGTATAGAACGGGGCAAACATTAAGTGATGAATGACTTAACCATGATTAATCGTTGTTGTGTTTCGAAGTTCTTGACAAATGAACGAATGCACTGAAAAGATAGTGATAAATCAGGCAGGCAGTTTACTTAGCAGACACTCGAAATCATTCGGTTAAAATCATACATCAGAAGAGGTTGTGACAGGTTGGTGACCGAATAGAGTAATAAGAACAGGAAAGTTGAAAAATTGATTCTTTTTTTTCTTTTCAATTATCATAATATTTTGAGTACAGCCTAATATGATGACTTGCCAAACTCGTGAAGAATTTTTGAGAATGCAGTGGTGCATCTAATATTATACTCTACTGATTTCAAACTATAAATAGTTAAAAATGTCAATTAAAAAAATCTAATTTATTAAAAAATGTCTAAAACGTTTTGAATTCTATAATACGTTTAAACCAATGGCTTTAAAATATGTTGCCAACATATATTTTGCCTTATAACGCAGATAAGATGTATCATAAAGATGGGTATATATATATATTTCAACGTTAGTAAATTATGCACAAAAAACTCTGTTAGGTTATTAATGGTGATTACTTTTTCCCTGAGATGTCCAGGTACTCCTCGAATAGTATCTGCTTTCTCCCCTGAAGCGCACATTACTTAGTTTTACAACGTGCGATTTAAAGCTTTTTTTTACAGAAAAAACACACAGACTTTTAAAATTTAAGGATTTTGAATAATTGCCACATCTCTTGAAAATTATTCAAAGAAAGGTAAAATTAATGCTTCTAAACTATTAGTGTGGATAACATAATTAAGCATGGCGGTGAGGATTGTGCATGCAGAAGAAAATCTTTTGTAAATGCACGTAGCAATAGCACAGCCCTGTTTCGTTCGTTTGTACACTTTTTATTATTTTTTTTTCCCTATGAGGGGTTTTTCAGACATTCGGGAAATTCAAAGATTTTAAAGCAATCAATAACAAAGCAATTTAAGAATTAATGAGTTGTAATTATTGAATAAAGAAATTATGAGTCTGATCATCGAGATAAGAGGAGTCTCAAATGCTGACTTCCGAAACCTTTAATATGACATCAAAAGGTATTTATGACTTTTGGAGATAATTTAATAAGTTCTCAAACGTAGAAAAAGATATCTACAGATCCGCGCAGAAGTGCGTAAGAGCCATAACGACAGTTGGAAATCAATATTTGTCTCTTACATACAGAAGTACCTGGAAATCAACACACGCCATACATAGCACGAAACATTGAAGCAGGATTATTGTAAAACTCTATATTTCCTGATGAATCTATCTTTTATCTAGCACCTGATTGTTAGAATACTTTAATCTAGAGTAAACTAAGGTCCCGCTGCACGTTTTCCATCATCCTTGAAAGATACTACACGCATATCAGTGGATGTTTGATGGTATGGACTGGTATCATGTTGGACAACCGGTATTATCACGACTTTGGAAAATAAATCTGATATTGCTGTGAGGGACAGAGGTTAATTATTGCAACCTTACATTTATGACTGCATTTGGGACTGTATCCATTTGAAATATATACCACTCTCGTCCAGATATTTTCTGGATAAATTTCCAACCAGATCTCTCTAACCATTAACACTATAGAGCATATTTGAAATGCTTTCACAGTAACTTATAACTTACCTCCCCCCCCCTTCCGAATGAAACCAGGACCTATACGGAGAAATGCTGTCACTGAACTCAAAATTCAAATTAGATGATGCATTAACATAGGGAAGGTTGTACAGAGCGCGCGCGCGCGCTGTGTGAGTGGATCATACACTCTCTTAACAAATTTTTGTGTCTGATTGGATATACGATGGTGTGTGCGTACCTTAAGTGCTGCGTGGTATTTTTCAATATTATATATATATATATATATATATATATATATATATATATGGTGCCGGTGCTATTTCCAAGCCACTTCCACAACTGTCCTGCGCATGCCTAGGAGCACTCTCGATGTTTTGGGAGGCTGACAGTGGTTAGACGCTCGAGAGTAGGACACCATGTTGTACAAAATGACGAACGCCGAATCTAGCAACGAACAACTATCAATTGTTTGAAGACGATTTACCCTTTCCCTGAAATGAGGAACTGACCTGTATATATTTTGTAAATAGTTGTGAACGATTAAACAAAATTAATTGAAGACGGATTATTGTACTGTCGACAAGCCATCACTGACCAGCCCCCCCCCCACATATATATATATGCATATATCAACCAATAAACATATGAATTTATTATCCATGAAGTAATGTATACCGTTTTTTGTATTCATATGGCAAACTGTGTATTCATTTATGATAGTATGTAAATCTACATATCTCAGACAATAACGTTCTAATTAATATTTATGTTGGTCTGCTTTGTGAATATAAAGCACTAAGCGCATAAAACAATATTTTTATTATAAATTAAAGATTTATATGCATATTGTATAGGAAAACAATTAAAAAAACTATTCAAAAGTTCAAAAAAAGTGTCATAATATTCCCGAGTATACTGAATTTTGGTTTTACTCAATTAAAAAGAAAATTAAATAGCATTGAGGAATATCAACAATGAAAATACGTGATTATATGAAGCAAATGTTAAAGTTTTTTCTTCATTAAATAGAAAATAAATCTAAGCGATTACCGAATTTTTACTGTTGTTGCAATTATAACTGTGGATTTTTTTTTATTATATCAAATTAATAATGTTATTAATTAAATTTATTTTATCAAGCTTGTGTATAATCACAAGAATTTATTTTTTTCTAGGGCCTATAAAACAAAGTTAAGATATTTTTTTAAATTAAATTTCTGCATTTAAGGAACTAAAATGTAAATAAGAATATATGTAACTAACATAAATGATTATGAATATCTTCAATGTATAATAATATCAAATGAAACCATTATATATACCATTTTTCTTTCTTAGAATTGGAAAAAATGGGGTTATACCATGTTGATTTGGCTTTTTTTTATAAAGCACAGTGCTTCTAAATTTGAAGTTCTTGTTCCTATGTTATTAAGTTAGTCACATAAAAGATTGATTCTACTCAATAATTGAGGAACTTTGAATGTATTTACTTATTATTTCAACTAAATATGTAATGGTAATAATCCTATAAAATGTTTCCCTTATGTAAACTTGTGTCTTCTAATACTCTCTATGAACTAATCTTTTTAAAATTTTTATCTAGAATAGAATCTTCATCGGTTATGTAGAATGGAATAATTTTTTAAAATTAATAAATATTGCATTATTGACGTTTTTGAGTACTTACAAAAACTGTTTGGTTTCAGTTTGATCATGAATATGTTTTGAATACATACCAAGTGTTTTAAATATAAATCTAACTGCTTTATCCAAAAAATTTCTATGAGGATCTTTTCAATAGATATATCTTATAAAATTCAATCTTAGTTGCTCACTTAAGTCAGCAAACATAAAAGAATTATTGAATTCTTTCAAACAAATAATTCAAATTTTGTTTCCTTTTCTTGCAAATGAAAGTTATGAAAAGAAATTCCTTCTCTTAATATCATTTTCAGTTAAAAATTAAAGGATTTCATCTGTGGAATGTTATTTTATCACTTGAAGTTCTATTTTAAAAAAGCACATTTAAGATATATCCTCTCTTAACATAAGGAATTTCGGATACGCTTTTATTTATAATGCTATACAATGACTTTATTTTCATTAAAACTGTTTTTATTTAAACGCATTCGAAAGAAATATTGGTATAATTTTTTAAATAAGTTTTAAAGAAACTAAAATTTGTTTTATTATTTTTTTCAACAAAAATAATTGTAAAACATACAGTACCGATACACATACAAATACATACAAATGCCTACGATAATTTCAATGAACTAATTTGCTTAAATACTTTATAACTTATAAAGGATTATTATACAGATATAATATAATTAAAATAAGGATGAAATAATTTTTTTCAAATAATATGCTATGAATTATTCTTGTTAGTTATATTATACTCACTACTGTATTCATTTTTATTATTACCTGGTTGAATAATTGTATTGCATTGCTATATTTTTATTATTGCCTAATTTATGTTCTCTAATTGCTTAACTGTTCATACAAACACACACACACACACACATATATATAGGACATAAATTTATATAATATCTCAAAAACAAGAAACATTAAATAATAAGAGCAAAGAGCATATCAACAATTAACGTAATAAAAATATAAAAGAATGACGTGAAGATGGAATCAATAAAATAAATACAAAAAAAACCTAGCGAGTTAAAAAGCAATTTTGGACTTAGGACCAAATTAGTAGGGTTAAACTAGTCTGAAGGCACCAATCTTGCCCCTTTGCAAATTGGTTAGAAAAGCCAAACAAAACAAATATAAATTCAAAGTATAATAACTCATAAAAGTATTACAAAGCAACCCCAACTACTATTTTACAACAAATTCTCCTAAAATCATAAGGCAGAAAAACTGCAAAAAGAATTACCTAAGAAAAAGATTCTTCAAAAAAGAATTTTACAAAATTCTACTCACAGAATTTTTCCCAAGAGAACTAAGAGTCTTGAAATTAATGGAAAGCTACTATATTCACTGAGTGAAAAATCCAAATTATACATAAACGCACCCTTTAAATCAGCATGCAAAGAAAGATGCCGAGAGTGATGACAATTAAATTTGGTAGGCTATAGTTTGGTTGGGTGTCAAAAATGTAGATTTTTTTTAAATGTGTAAGATGTTTAAGATGTGTGTGAAAAAAAATGTAAACTGTGAGAGGGGAGTGTTACAATATAATCTTTTCAGAAAGACCACTAACATGCTGACTTTGAGAACTTATTGTTGTGTGGTGGTTTTGGAGTCAAAAGTAATAAGACGATTAATGTATTTGTGATTAATATAAGTTCTTATATAGTTAAAAGGGTAGTCATAATCTAAGCAGCATTCGAAGAATTTCTTGATATTATTGAATTTATCTTAGAAGTCACGTTATCCTTTCTAAGCGAAAAATTCAAAATAATATTAATATAAGTTAATAAATTCAAATTGATGTTTTATATATTCAGGAATTTTAATTACATGGAATTTGAAATAATCTCCTTTGTCGAAAATGTTACTGACTACATTATTTTTAATAATATGTGTCAAAATTCAAGAATTCAATCATATTATACTTAAGATTAGATTTTTTAAGAGGTTGATATAATCAGAGTTGAATGTTATATTTGGTTTGAATTCACTATCTTACCAAAAACTATTACATCATCTACGCAGAGATAAAGCAAGTATGATTCATCAACGATATGATCATTTTTAAACAAGATATCAATCATTGGCATGGCCAAGTAATTTTAGCGCGTTTTTCACATGTTGTATTTTACAATAATGCAACGAATGAAATTTTTACTATTAGAAAGTATTACTGCACCACTCCTCTAAATGTACTACTATTGAGCTGGAAAAAATAGTGACACAAATCTGTATCAGCACTAAAAAAGCAAAAAAAAAAAAAAAAAAAAACGAAATTCAGGAAAATTTGTAGGAAAATTCGGGAAAACTATGGGGAAATTTAAATATGATTCGGCTCATCTAGGGCACAAATGCGATCAAATGCCGAAACCCCGAGGTCAATTGGTTGCTTTTTGGCTGAAAAAAAAGTTACGACAAAATATAGAACGAAGACGAAATTTGCGTCCTAATAGCGCTTTTGTTCCACTACGTGAAAAACGCGCTAAAAAATGCAAATACAGGTTAGCTAAACAGTTACTAGCGAGAGCATCTTGATGTATTCCCCTGATCTGTTAATAAAGATTCTGATCAAAAGCAATAAAATTTTCTTGTAATGCTAAATTTATTAAAAAATTTAAATTGTACATTTTTTTATTAAATTATATAATTCATATTTATCGTAATTATCTATAAAAACCTAATCATATAGTCAATATTGATAGAATTCAAAAGGTCTTCGAAGTCAAAGCCGTGAACGGAAAAAAAAATTAATATATCCTTCTTGACTCTGGCAATCTCAAAGTTATTTTTTATTAACAAGACAGTACAATGATTAATAATACTGAAGTGGAAGAGATGAAGAGACATGAAATGAAATATAAAGAATATAGCGGCCTTTGAAGTTTTCCCATGAGTATGAAGACATAAGAAGTAAAAGAAATGTGCAAAATACTAGTTATGTTAAAGGAAAATATAAGGGCAAGGGATTCATAACAAATTGTTAAAATAAACAAAAGATAATGCCAATAGAAATAGCATATGCTATTTCTTAGAAAATATGAACAATGACGGATAATTTAAATCACATTGGTTTTATTATTGACATCGGTGTTATGAAATTATTTCTCGGTTCTCTAATGCAACCAGCAGTAGCAACTGTAATAGTACAAAAATCACAAGGATCTGTAATCTCTCAAGCAATTGAAAAAACCTTATTTTTTTATTTTAAATACTCACTTATTAACCAGGTTGGCACTTTTGAAAAGAAAAAAAATGAGAAAACACTATAAAATTCTCTTTGTCATTAAACTGTGAAATTATTCAGTATTTTGGATCTTCTTATTTGAAAAGTTAATATGGTGGAAGGTTATATATATATATATACATATACACTGAGAGTTCTTTTTTCTCTAAAAAGAAATAAATCTTTGCAGAGCTTGACAGATTAAGACATGGTTTGATTGAGGGTTTTCCGTCTTTATAGGTTACAAGAACTGCGTTACGGAATCCAAGATAATGCTAAGAGTATTATCAATCTTCAGTGTGATAAATAACATCAAAAGGCAAATTTTCTCACAAAAATAAAATTACCCTAGAAGAAAGAAAATATCTTCATGCTATTATCACTGTAATTTTTTTGAAATGTTGTATCTCCATTAAAAAAATATGAGACTTTGGATTAAAGTTGGGACGTTAGTATTTACCATTGGAAGAAGTTTTCATTGATCATCAGAAAGTTTGCATAAGGAAAAAACCTATTCAACGTCATAAATAAAATCAAGTTATATTTATATCTATATATTTATACACACACACACACACACACATATATATATATATATATATATGTGTGTGTGTGTGTGTGTGTGTGTAAACCTATAATGCACACACACACATTCCTAACTATAAAAAAATTGCTTTCAAATGTTGGGAATCCAAAAGCATGAAACATGAAATTTAAAAAAAAACACATCCTCCAAACTGGCTTAAGAATATTGATTTTTAGGATGAATTCTGCATAGTCATTTGGGTTTGATACATGCAAATTCGTTTTTTTTTCTAATTGAACTATATTTCAATTTTAATTTTTTTCTGTGGGGGGATTCCTAATGTATTTTGACAATGCTGTGTATTGACACAGCTTTAACATTTATATTACTTCTTTAATTCTTATTTTCATTGCGAAAAATGTAACCGTATACATACTTATTTCCCATACACATACATTAAAAGTGCATTTAGATTCTAATTAACTTTAATCGCATGCAATGCATATTTATAAACACGAATTTTATAGATATAGGAAAAAGGAGTTCAAAACAATTTCAAGAATGTTTCAGAATATTTTCTTTTGTATGAAATATTGTAAAAAATATATTTTTATTAACAGATAAAAATTATTAATTTTGAGTGAATGGGTTTATTTTTCGAATAAGCAAATCTTTGACATAAAGAATTCTCTACTTAACTGCATAGTGAATTAAGTTTCTTTTGTTCTTGTTTATATTCCGTTATATGAAAGAGCTATCTTTATTAAACATGTACAATGGTGTAACGTACATCCTCTCAAGTTCAGCATCTCGGGTGACGGAGAGGAGAGAGGTTAAGCTTAATTTCATGGTTTCAGGATCCTTTGTAAAATCCGGATTGGAGCCCAAAACCTGACTTTGTAAAACCTGACTCTAATATTCTCCGCTACGCCACTGAATATGTTATATTATATCACCGTAATTCTTATTACAAGATTTCTCTAAGAGGACTCTAATATTAATTTCTAAATTTTTTTTACATTTTAGAACGCGTTTTGTAACTGTAAGAAAAAGAAATAGCATGCAAAAGTTTCCTTATATTGGTTGAAATGTTTATTTTCAATTGTTAGACTGATAATAACGGAATATTTTCTTTAAGAAATTATAAAGATGATATAACAATTTTAATTTTTTACTTTTCTGCCAGTTATAGCTATTTCAAATGACTTGAAGATAAGAATAAAAATTCCATTGTGATAGAATCAGTAAGAATTGTGATTAGAAAATATTATTGATAAATCTGAAAAATAGTGTAAAATGCTCAAAAGAAATATACTTTAATCAAAGATATAATATTTATCCACACACACATACACATATATATATATATATATATACTATATACATAATTTATATAAAAATATCGTTTGTGTTTTTATTAACAAAGGTGTTTTGAAATTATTAGAAAAAATTAATTTAAAATCAAAGTGTGCTAAAGATGATGAATATAATTTCCGTCAATTAAATCTTAAGTGCCAAATCACAAGACACGGAAATATTTTCTTCTAAAAGAAAGATAATTTAAATTTAATATATACATATAGTAGATTTTTAAATTCAGACTATTATGGTAAACTAATGTTTTGTTATTTTTTTATTGTTACTACACATGGAATTAACAATTGCAACATAGGTCTAACATCTTTCATAATCTACACAGCTCTTATTTATATTTTGGAATTTTTTTCAAATTCATTTTTTGTTTAAGTTTCACCTGATATATATACTGGCGTTTAATATATTAAAGAATTTTAGAATCCATTAATGCATCGACCACAAAATTTGCACTATTCTAAAAAAGAAACTAATTTCAAATTTCATCATTTTCTTGATGCAACTGGATAATGGAGCGAATGTACTCAACGACATTCAGCAACTTCGGACATAACGATGTATTTGAAAGAAGATACTTAGTAGATGACCCAACGCTGAATGGGAAATCGTAAAAAGTACATCAAATGCAATGTTCAACTTTACCGGCGAAATAGTACGGAACGTTTGGATTTTGTACTATTTTGAAAAAGAAGTGTAATCGTTTTAGAGATATTCAAACCCAAGTTTTTATCTTTTGTTTTTTTTCCCCACGTGATGGGAGTAGTTGGGAATATGCACTTGGGAGTTGTAGATACAGTTGTAGAGGAATTCATACTAATCGATCGAAGTAAGTGCCAATTGTGCCAGTGAAATAAGAAAAAAACAATGTTTCACTTTCATATTTTACAGCAACAGAATGCATAGATTTTGGAAATTTCTATTGTTGATTAAATTGCATGAGTAAAAAATAAAATACTAATACATAAATATTTCATTACATATATATATATATATATATATAAATTATTTTAAATTTACAATTCTTTAAAGAGATATATATTTCTCATGAATAAAGCTTTCTTAGAATTTCTTTGGACGCAGAAAATAAAATTAAGTCTCACATTATGTGACATAAAATATAAATAAAATAAGAAAATCTTGAATATGAAAACTTTTCAATAACAGTTTCTAAAAAAATTAGAGGAATCTAAGAATAAACCTTAAATATAATTGTAAATTTTTGTCGATATTTGCTTGTTTATATTTGATACAGCCGTTTTACTTTAACTTATTCTATCTTGCTATACTACAACGTAATATTTTGCTTTAAATTACATTTTAGCAAGTGAATGCAATAAAGATGAATCATAAACGTTCACCTGCAAGTGGTTACATAAAAACGACCACATTTATTATATATTACACTAGCTGGTACACCCGTTCTTCGCACGGGTGAATTGAAAAATTAAACAATATGGATTGAAGGATAAAGAAGTTTTTGATAAGTTAATCTTACGTGAAAGGGCAAATTAAACACAAAAAAAAAGCTTTTTGAACATCTCAGCTGAACAAAAAAACAATATTTATTAATTTTTTACTCTAAAGGTCCAACAGCTAGTAAAAAGGATTTTTTAAAAAAAATTTATAACGCTCCATAACTTTCTTGCGGGTTGTGATTTTTGAAAACACCTTCCTAAGATAATCTCTACTTTACAAAAGTAATACATTGTTTCAAATTTTGTGTAATGAACACTTAACATAGAATAAATAATTCATATCTGGGTGTGTAATACGTTAATTTTACTTTCTGTTGTATTTACTTTATCTTAAAATTATAATAATTGCAAGCAACGCCTTCCCTTACATTATAATGGCGATTCAATGGAAACATAATGAAAAATTGGCATAATTTCTGGCGGCCACGTTGGCAACTTGGCGATTGATTGGATGGTGCAGACGTTGCTTTGCTGTAGCGACACTTGGTGGGGAAATGCAACAAAAAGGATAGTGAAAAAACCATTTTCACAAAAAATACATATACTTGACAATTTTAATAGTGATTGTTTGAACGGTATTGGAGTGAAGCGAGGTCATATATACAAACATCCATTTATAAACTATCCAAACCAAATTTCTCTGTACTTGGCGACCATTTCGGCAACTTGGTGATTGATTGAACGGTGAAGTTTGTATGCTGTAGCTCAACCTGATGGGGAGCTGCAACAAAGAGGATTGCTTCAAAAACTTTTCCATAAAAAATACATATACATGCCAATTTTCATAGTGATCGGTTGAACGGTATTGGAGGGAAGCGATTTCATACATACAACAATTAATTTTTATATTTATAAATAATTTGAAAAAAATTCCTTTCTTTTCATGTTATCATGCCCTAACTTAAATGATTGTGTTCATTAAACTGAGTTTTATCTGCATGTCCTTTTTCAGAATTTTATAACTTATATTTAACTTAGGAAAAACTAAAATCTTCTGATATTACTTGTGGTTCAAAGACCGGTAAATTGAAAATGATCTACATAGTCTAAGAAAACGTATTAAAAAGTGTGCGTCATGTATTAAACATAAAAATCAATACAAGAATAAACTCCCCTCCCTCCCATATTATAAGTATTATATTAATAAAAAATGTAACATTTATTACACTGTATGTAACTTTTGATATTTGTATATGATCATAAAATTGGAAAAAAAATACACAGTTTACATCATAAAATAAATAAGCCTTTAATGAAGAGAGAGAGAGAGAGAGAGAGAGAGAGAGAGAGTTTCTTTTGTGAAGCGTTATAAATGTAATACGCAAATATTCTATCATATACCATAAAACATTACTTAACTAATTTTCTGTCAAACAAGGCATTCCTATTAAATTAATTAATGTACGGAGATCAATAATTTAAGTTTGCATTATGAAATAAGAGTTTATACTAAAATAAGTGTAAGTATAAACATTGTATAAATGAAAACATTAAGTTAATTAGTATAAAAATGCTACATTTAAGAATATCACTTCAGGCACTTTTCTTAACATGCTTTATATGGTCAACGTAAAATATTTTTACATAATTATCAAGGAACCGAATCTTCTTCCAGCTGTATACTGTCTAATGAAATAATTAAATTAAGTCCTTGGAAAGATGTTTGCATCCTTTTTGGATGTGTGTGAATACAATTCTCTTACACAACTCTTAAGCCACCCTCATGTTTCTTTTTGTTGCATTTATTCGAATCTAATTTCAGGTACTAGAAGCAAAGTAGTTATTAGTCAATTTAAGTCATAAGCCATCTTAAAGACTGAATAATGAAAAAGTTAAAAGTAATTTTATATCAAACTAAGTGTGTCACATATAAATTTAAAATAAAACCTATGCAAGCAAACTTTCCAGGTGATGTGGAACAACATTTTCATAACAATACTTGAAAAACAAGATATCAATCATTGGCATGGCCAAGTAATTTTAGCGCGTTTTTCACATATTGTATTTTACAATAAGGCAACTAATGAACTTTTTACTAACAGAAAATAGTACTACACTTAAAAAAAATAATTTAAAAAAATTTAAAAAAATTAAAATTAAATTTAAATATGATTTGGCTCATCTAGGGCACAAATGCGACCAAATACCGAAAACTCGAGGTCAATCGGTTAGTTATTGGCTGAGAAAAAAGTACGACAAAATATGGAACGAAGACGAGGCCGAAGACGAAGATGGAATTTGCGTCCTAATAGCACTTTTTTTACACTACGTGAAAAACGCGCTAAAAACTATGGCTACATTAACCGAGTAGTCATTGCCATGTATTCATATAGACGCATTGCTTCTATCAAGTAGTGTGTTTAAGTCTTGGTGCATCTAGAAACCCACAATTTAGAGGGACCGGTGTTCTCATTTCACTTCCGGTGTTGATCTCATTACTTGACCATTGTCAATAGACCTCGTGTTTGCTTCTAAGTGCGATGCTGACAAAAAAATAAAAAGTTTTGAAAAAATTTGCACTTAACTTATGTGCTGAGTTTTAGAGACTAGGAAACATTAAATTTGTAGTAGTATCTAGGGTATTATTGCAATAAAATTGGCACCAACTTTTGAAGTCAAATTTCCAAATTGATTTTTGTGCAGTATTAAAATTAATATTACTTTAAATTGCTGGACAACTTAAAATATTACATAAAACCAAAGGTGGTGCAAAATATTGTCATTGTAGATTTCATACGGATGCAAAAAATTAAAGACCAGTGCTGTGTCTTCTGAACTTTTGGTCCATGCTATTCACTATGGTTGTGATTTCCCCAAGGAAATGTTCCCCAAATTCTGTAGATGTCACGCACATTTAAAAATTATTTATTCTTCCCCTTCCACGAAAAAAATTCCTCAGATTTAGGTCTAGTGACTCAGCCAAAATTCAACAACATACAATGCCTCATCATAGAAACGTAGCGTTCTTTATATACCTAACTGTGCTGCTCATGTGTACTGTAATTCCACTAGTGTTTTTGCGTGGTAACCAACAGAGCCTGCTACAAGGAAGGACTTTTTTTTAAAAAAAAATTATATATGATTCCAACATGTATAAACCACGTGTCTCTCTTAGAGGTGCAATACAGCCTAAAATGAAAAAATACTTTCTACAAAAATTGTGTTCGATAGATGAAACATTGTATACCATTCTCCATTACTAATAAGATTTGTTCAATGATTAAATCTATTGGTATGTGTGATGAGTAAGGACACTTTAGTGAATTTGTGTTCTAAGTTAATGTAAAAATTCTATATGCTGTTCCTTTTTACCTGAAATTTGTAAATACCGGGTTTTTCCTTTCATTTAAAGAATCCACAAAACATGATTTTTAACTATCTAGTTTTTTAGTCATCGGAAATCTTAATCGAGATTTATAACGTGCTTTTTTACACTTAAATTGTGTGGCCGCGGTAGCATAGTGGTCAAGATATCGGATCATGGCAGGTATGTCATAAGTTCGAGCCCAATACCACTAAAGATCCGCCGTGTAGGGCAGCGATGCACGTTAAATCTGTCGAGAGCTTAAACGTCCTCAAGTTGGTGGAGTGTGGTAGTTAGGAGAGGTGCCAACTCAGGTGTCCTCCTCGTCACTTGGCCAAGGTTCAAAATTACCGTCGCCAAACACTCATGTGTAGCTGAACAGTGCGATGTTAATATTCACTTAGTTGACATTTAAATTGCTCAAATTATCTTAGTAGGTATTGGTATTCTTTGCTTTTTGAAAATATTTACAACCACTTTGTTATGTATTATATTACGATATTCTGCGCTCTACATGAACCGGATAATATAACGAAATGCACTATTATGACGATCTCTTGTAGAAGCTTATAATATATAATCGCTGTGCTTATGAGACCACCAAAAGGATATTTTTGAGATAACCAAATAAATTTATTAAGATATTTGATGCAGTTAAGGTATCTTTTGTAGTACCTTAAACATAAACATGGTCAATAAATAAAAAAACCCTTTGTGCAAATGAGGAAAAGACAGCTCGTTTTCCTGAATAAAGATGATTTTAATATTACCAATTTGATGAAAAATAGAAACATTCAACTGATAATTCGAAAGGTAATTCCATAAATAAATTAGCAAATACAAACATTTGGAACGATATGGTAAGATTTAATAGAATAAGCTTATTTTTATAACCTGGAATGCAAGTGCAACGTTATTAAATTCTTATTTAACCCTTATGTATCGTAAATGAGTAATTCGTAATTTTTAATAGAATTAAATTATTAAAATTTTAAGTAAAATAATTATAAATAGCGTTATATCACATAATATTTTATTTCAAAAATTACATTCACAATAATTGTTTGCATAGAACTCATAAAGGTATACTGATAAAAAAATGCATAAAATATTTGTAGAAAGCCCGTAGAAGATGATTTGTACATAATTCCTTCTTTCATGTACAAAATCAGACATAAGCCTCATAGCTCTTCTTTTTTACACAAAATATACGTAATTACTATTGCTTTTTAATGTGTATTGTATTGCATTTTTAATTAATTTTATATGATACCTAAAACTGTACAGATTTATTTATAAAATCTAACTAGTATCCCTTATTTCTAAACTTTACCTGAAACAATCTATTTCCAGATTCGCTGTTTTGTTCTTAATTAATAATATAGAATATACGAAAGATAATACTAATTGATTTTGGAAGAAAATGCCCCGATAACGAAAATTCCCTCTAGTTTCCTTCGAATATATCGCATTTCATTTAATAAATAATTGTAAGAAATTTTGAAAAAAATTAGTATAGCGTTTAAATTAAACACATCAAATAAAAATTTCTAAGAATATATATATCTCCTTTCCTTTTATGTCAAATAATTATAAATAATTTAAAATATTTTCAATTTAAGAAAGAGAATGATATGAAATAGTAAAATCATTAAATACAGAATAAATATTTTAGGTAAAACATACTGAACATTGCTTGGAATTTAAGAAAAGGGATGAAAAAATAGTAAAATTATAATAAATTATATTATTTAATAAGTAAAACTAAGTCAATTAGCATTTTCAAAGTGGAAGTCTTAAATTCTTGCTTAAAACTAACTGTAATGTTTAACTTTAACTTCATGTATTATCAAAAGAACTGAAATATTTCTGTTTTAACATATTCTGAAATATAATCACATTAATTTTCAATATATACGCGTTTTGTCCCAAAATAACTTTAATTCTACAGTAGTGATTTATTCAGAATACACATGGACATATATATATTTCAATACACATATAGCCATAAATATTCAGTGAAAGTAGTTTAATCCTTATAACTGAGTATTTCACATATATTTTTTGTATATATATATGTATTTATTTATATATATATTTGTGTGGGTGTGTATATTATTGAAGAGAATAAAGTGCACCTCTCCGTAGCTCAGTTAATTTCAAATTCATGAGTTACAATTAAAATATGTCTACATACCAAGTACGGCGTCTGTATATGAAATTAAATTGATGAATAAATTTTACCGTTTAAGAGCTAATTTAAAAATATATTTAAGGATACATTTTAATTTATTGTAACTAATTTAAACATGTAGAATATCTTCCCAGTTGCAATGTGCTACTTTCCTTCGGAATGACACTTTAGCTTTATTTTTTTATAATACAGAACATAATAATTGAATCTTTTCCCATCCTTTTTGAGGGCCATATATCCTTATGCGAATGTTTCAGAAGTATATTTTATAAATCAAATAAAACTCACAAATGCATTTCCGTAATTGAATCTAAAGATAAGATACATTCCAATATTTTTGTTCAAACTGAATCTAATATAACTATGGGGATTAATTGATGAAAGTTTTCTTCTTTAACTGCAGAAAAAATTGAAAGAATTCCGTGTATAATACTATAATTCTTACTAGAGAAAATATTTTTGCTTTCATCTGTCATAAAACTTTTCATAAAATCTATTTATATTTTTACTAAAAATTGTTGATCTCAAATATCTGTTTACCACAGAATTCAATTATTTATCATTTCACGTTTATTTTTCTGAGAAATAAAGAAAATATTTACAACTCTCAAGATAATTTGAATAAATGATATATCTTCGAGGTAAATGATTAATGTAAGATAAATTCAAGGATAATATTTGTAAATATGTCAAAGAACGAATTCTCCATTATAATCTATTATACTGTTATTCCCAGTACCATAATGGACAATCTTTCTTAAATTCTTCTCCTTTCTTCCAAAAATGTCTCTAACAATCAATTTGTTTCTTATACAGCATAATTAAATCAAAGAAATTATGGCATGGAATTAACCACATGAAACGTTCATTTTTACTGTAAATTACGTCTTTTATGTTTTTTTAATAAAATATTCATAGTAAACAAATTTTATTACAAATCATACGTATGATCACATGCAATCTTAAAAATAATGAAAGTTAAACATTGTATGCAGATAATATATAAAACAAGAGACTTCTCTCTCTCTCCTCTAAGACATTTGTTATTTCCAAAAGCAAAAAAATATGTTTTGTGTGAGAGATGGGAGAAAACTGTGTGATAGATAAAAGTTAACAATAGAAATTATTATTACCGCTAAGACAATAATAATTTTCACTATCAAGGAATTAGATGTTTGCTTGAAAAAATCTTTATAAGAAACTTAATAATTTGGTTTCCCATTATTCGAATACATTGTATTAAAAGAAACACGAGAGCTGTGTTGGAGATAGATCTCGTAATTTTGTGCCTCAGTCAAGTGCCGAGATCGTCCCCCAGAACTGACACATCATTCTCCAAACTCTCCCAAACGCAAACCGGAAAACTTTGTGCTACAACAGATTTTACGCGTTTATCAGCTCATTTACAAGGGGTTTTTAGTAATCAGACTACGTTCAGCTCTGTGATTTTGCAAAAACGTACAAACGAATACATTTGATTATTTAGTGTCACTTAAATTGGAACACTCATAAAAAATTGTAGAAATATTATTACAGAATTAATAATAATAACAATAATTTAAATGCTTTTTTTGGTAAAAAGTTAATGTAAAGTTTTTACTTGCCTTTTTATGAAAAAGGCGTCTATATTAATAATATTTTGCTTATATATATATCTCAGACCTCTGTACGGAGCCTGAACTAGAATTTTTGAAATATATATCATAGAAGGGGAGATTTATCCCAATTTTAATACACCGGAGTGAAGAAATTTTAACAAAAAAACACTGATTTTTATTTCAATTGGTATTAACTCTGAAAACAGTGTGAAGGTATTAAAAATCCTACTTCAGGCTCTCTGGAGAAGTCTTAGCTATGTATAGGCAAAATAATATTATTATGAAAGCATTTTCAATAAAAGGAGACATTTTTGAAAATAGGTAATTTTATGTTAATCGTTCGCCAAAATATCGCATTTCAAATTTTTTTTTTATTAAATGCTATGCTTAAAGCAATTTTATATGTGTATTATAATCTAAATGACACTAAATGTTAAAAAGAATATATTAGTTTGTGCGATTTTGCAATATCATGGTTCAGAACGTATTTGGATAATTTAAAGGAACACGAGAGCTATTGTAGATGAACCTCGTGATTTTGAACCATGGTCAAGTCGTCACCAGAGCTGATACACAGTTCTCCAAACTGCCTCACGCGCAAACGGAAACACTTTGTGCCGCAACAGATTTTATGTGTATCAGGTCTTCTACTTGTGAACCTTCAATGGAATCAGAACTCAAACATTTGACTCTCTCGGCCACACGATGACTACGAAAACCTAAAAAGAGTCAAGATACGAAGGAATACCTTTGAGTCAGAAAAAGGATTTATGATAATCAATCTTTAAATTATTTGTAATTCTCCATATGGTAATCATTTCTAAAGCTCCTATTTACTCAGATTAATGTGTTTTGGAATTTAATGTTTGAGACTTTATTGAAATATTCCTTTAGGGTTTCAGGAAAAATCAGAATGCTCAAATACAAAGGAAATCACGCGAGAATTTATTTGATAAAAACAAACAAATAAACCACTTTAAATGGAATTTATCTCTGATTTGCATCGACTTTCAAGCAATCCTCGGTGGCGCTATTTTTCATTCTGAGGAAAACTGCAACCCCATCGATATTCAAAAGTCATGAGAGCGAAATTTAACTGTAGATGAATGCCATTCTAACGAGAAAAATATTTTCAGTATTCGATATGTACTGAAAGACAGTTAAAAATAACTTTTTACCAGCCAATATCAGATGTAATTTTTAAATATAAATAAATATTTGTTCATATTCTTCTACAAAAAAATTATCTATTGAAAGGTTTCGAGTTTTAAAATGAAGCTATTTAGTATTATACGTCTTGAGACTTAGAATTAACAAAGATGCAATACTTATTTTTAACACAAGTTAAAAATTCATTTTTTATTCATTTTGAAAATGAAACTTCATTTCCATCATTGATAAGTCAATTGCAATATTTTTATTATTATTTATGTGTGGGAGTGAATAAAAAACATAAATAACATTTTGCTATATTTACAGTTATACAAATAATTTGAAATATTTCTTCTATCTTTGATTAATTTTTAGTTACTATCAAATGGAGATGAATAAATTATTCCTCTGACAAAAAGTATTTTACGTTTTAAATGTTAGATATTGTATTAAGATTGCGTATTCAGTATCCATTCAACATTAACGTACCTATTATAAGCGATGCGACAGAATGTCTAAATTTTTTCGATGATAAAATTCAATATACTTCTAACTGAAATTTTCTGAAGAAATGTCAATTAAAGACAACCAAATCTATTTTGATTTATTCAAGAGTAAATCATTTTAAAACTGTAACAATCAATTTTCTTTTAAATTGAAATTGCTTTTTTATAGCGATTTTCATTTATCGAAAACTTTTTTTAAACGTTTTTGTATCACTCAATATATGTTCTTACTACAATAAGTTTGTTACTTTTAAAGTAAAAAAAAAATACAAGGCATAATTTTTAAGCGTTTTATATTTGCTTTTTTCCCCTTCGTAAATGAATTTTTAGATTCAAAACATATTTTATTAAATTATTTTAAGAATGAATGGAAATGGAAATAGTTAAAGAATTTTAACTTCATTTAACTAAGTGATTACTTACATAATTATAAGCTGGAAGTCTCTTTTCTACTACTGTTGTTCAGAAGTTGTTTAGAAGTTTTAGAAAAGATCATGTTGTTTAGAAGTTTTAAAAAATAAAAGGTATTTCATTGCCTGAATCACCTTATCCGTGAAAAAAATAATAAAACCTTCAAATTTGATGTTCACTAGAAAAGTTATCTTCGTATTATATTTTAGCAACTTGAAAATATCTTACTCTGTATAAATTAAAATTTAGATAATTATCGAGGAATATAAAATGCAGATTTAAAATTTTATTTTCACATAAAACGAATAAAAACTTAAATAAAACGTTTGAGGATCATTTTGTAAAACATCTTGAAACATGTGTTTAAATATACAATCTATATCTGATGCTGTTTTTTAGTCTAATTCAGTTGTTTTTAAACTTTTAATCATCACGAGCCCTCTTTATATATCAACCTGCTATAGGGGATCCAAGATTTTGAACACCCATCCCAACTAATGGCTGAGGGATTTAAAGGTTTCTCAACAACCTGAAGACTGTCTCTGTTAGTCTTATTAACATTTTTAACGTTTTTTTTCCCCTTTAAGAAAATAGTAAGTATCCAATCTTTGTAATGACAAACAATAAATAAAACTTAATTTATTCTTGATCGAAATATATATTCTAGTAAAGTTATTGCATTGTAGGAAGAACAATTTAGTGTTCTAGCCTAGTGTGGCACATCTTTCAATTTTCCCTAACACTTAAACCTAGGCTGGGGAGCCCCCACCCCAAGGGTGCGATGACCATAATATAAAAACCACTGTTCATACAAAAAAAAGAGAAAACTTTTAAAAAATAAAAAAAAAAAAGAAGAAAATGATAAGAATTAATATTCTGCCATTTTGAGAAATTGGTTGTTCATTACTTTTATCATAAGTAAAGAAATTCATAAAATAATATGTAGAATATATATTTTTACACATAAACGGAGGCCTTTATGTGTAATTTTTTTATATCCATAATAATGTTCATAAATAAAAGTTGAAGAAAATTATTCTGGAAATATTTTTGAAATTTTTAACGTATAAATTGGATATTTTCAAAAAATAAATAAATAAAAATAGAACAAATTTTTTTTTGCATCTCGTTCATTATTCCATAAAGAAAGAACTAAAATATGTGAGAGTTGAACAAAAAAATGATACCAAAATTATACTAAGTAATATAACATTGTTCACTAGACAAGACTTAGAAAACTGAGCAACTGATAAAATAGCTTGATTAAATTGTTCCCCATAGAGCTATAAGAACCCAGAAAATTACACTTATGAATGAGTACGGATAAAGAGAAAAGTAAATGAAATTATTCCTTTCCTGTATTGGACAAATGGAATTGTTTCCTTCTACTCAAATATATTCTGTTAGTTTGTACATGAATTATATTAATTCATAATTGAATCCCCTTTTTGCAAATGATATATGGTTTTAAAAGTCCAATTTAAAATAATAGAACAATATAAGCTTTCTGAATTGTATACTTTTATGCATAACTTGAAGAGGACACGTGTGGTATAATCTTAAAGAAGTGGAATGAAACAAAGAATTTGTAATACAAAAAAATCAAAAGAAACAAATAGTAATTTTTCTTTCTAAAAATATATTTACAGAAATGGTGTTTTAAACATTTAATGAAAAAGTAATTGAGACATGAAGATTGAAAACGTTTAGAAAAAAAATTGAAAGAAGAGAACAATTTTAAGCGTAATAAATGCTTTAATTTGTAAAAGTTTTAAATTTTTTATCCAGTTTCTTCTCCATTTTACAAAAATTTATCTTTTCAATACACTCGTAAGAGGCATAGAAGTGCAACAGAGTACATAAAGTGTATTGAAAAGCAATTTTAAAAATCGTGTTTCAATTCACATAAATTCAATAGAATTGAATTAAGCAACGAAAAAAAAACATGGCTTAAAACAATTTAGGTGTGAAAATTCTAGAATTCAAAATCCTTCCCTTTTTTCCTGAAGAATCAAAAGACTGAGAAATTGAACTCTCTCCTAGGACCGACAATCAGCCTTAGAGGAAATGAACGCAGATGTGCGTGTAACACAAACTTTTTCTTTTACATTTTCCTAGCACAAATTGGGATGCTACTCATTAAGTAAACTTTGTAGTAAAAAAAACGCCAGGTGAAAATTAGATTCGCTTAATCATTTAAAAGAAAAATGCAATGTTCATATTTTTAAAATAAAATTACATGCTCTGGATGGGGTGAGAAACTTTTCAAACATATCTCTAACAAGTTCAAGAAAGAAATCTTGATGCACCTGAATCGTTAAAAGCTGAAAAATAAAATTATCACCTAAAAAGACAAGAAACTTTCTATGTTAATTTTCAAATAATTAACATCCATATTTATTGTGAATTAGCTTTTATTTTATTGTTTAGTTTAGAAAGGGATAATTTTAAGACTATTACAACGAGAAATATAAATCTTTGCATTTTTATGAACTATGCATGTTTTTATGAAAACTTACTCCCTGAAAGATATGTTGGAAACATATCATTGAAATGACTTGAATGAGTCATTTTAATAATAGCTTGTGTGTCTTAATGAATAGCTTTTATTGTAAAGATAATATCTTAAAATTTTGATTTTATAGTGAACCACATAGATTGAATTGAAATACATTTGAGAAATATTGTTAAAAATAACAGATTCACACCTTTCTGGATGCTACTATTTTCTGAATAAATGTAATGCAATGTAAAAAATTCTTCTTTCTATACTAAAATATAAAACTTTTTTTATAAAAATATTTCTTTATTTCTCATTATTTTAATTGATAAGAATAAACAAATCAATTTACTTCAGAAAAATAAGTATTCTTGTTGTGAATATTTGAAGTAAATTATTTATTATCAAAGACCACCAATACTTTTTATTGGCTTTTTGTAAAAGAGGAACATTCTTAGAAAAGCTGTAACAAAGACAACGAGTTAAGATCTGTTGCAATAATTTAGTATTCTAAAAGATAATAAGAAGTAGGTCACATTCTGCAAGTTCTAATTGCTATATATGTATAATGAGATCAAGACTTACCAGCGTATTTTAGACAACTTTATTAAATTTCATCTATAGAGAAAGATAGCTATATTAACATCGCACTATAAAGTTGCATAAGGGCTACTGGCAACGAACTTCAAAATTTTAAACCATGATCAAGTGACGAGCACGACACCTGATCTGGTACCATTTCTCCTAACTTCCCCACCACATCAACGGGAGTATGTTCGAGCCTCAACAGATTCAATGTGCATTGGCCCCATCTACAAAGCGGCTAGAGTAAGGTAAAATTAGGAGCGTTAGTATACAGCATGCAATGCTCAAGACCTCCTACCATATTGTAATGCTGTTTAGATACACTTGTTCATCTAACTATTTGCAACCGACAGTTCTTCCCACACCATTCACCTTTGCATTAGATCAACTTTGGTAATGTGTGGATGCAATATGGACTGGAATATCTCATTAAGACGTTCAAAGCCCCTTCTTTTGAATGCTGAGGTATATAGCGATGGTTAGTGCCAGTCAGAATCTCGAAATTGATTTCCTTAGATTCATCATCTTAACATTTTAACTGCCTTGTCCGAGATTATCTTAGGCACGTCACTAGCACACCAAAATGAAACGCTCGAGTATTATGTAATGTAATTTTTATTTTGACTGCATCTTTTTGTTATACACGCATACGTATCGGGAAAAGTTTATTTCTGCTTTATCTCTTCGTAAAATCTTAATTTATTTCGAGAAAAGTTAAATTGGGCTCCCAAAACTGAATTATTGAACTACTGATAACTATTCATTATTATTTTTTTTTGGAAAATAAAGCTTCACTTCAATAGAAATTTATCACTGTCACTTTGTGTGGCAACCACCTCAATCAAACATGTAGTTTTTACAATTTTTAAAAATATTTTTGCATTTGATTCAAAATATCAATTTTTAACTATAAGTATATTTTATTTTGTACTAAACATTTGACTTTTGCAATAAAATAATTTGATTATTTACGTACCTAATTCATCAAAATAATATGACAGTTAAAAGGTCCAGTAAGCTACATTTTTAAACATTTCACGTTTGCGCTGTGAACGTGTATAAGCTTTATATCACTAATTGATTTAGCTTTTGTATTTAAAATGTCCTTGTATTGCATTGACCAGCAATGTGTTCAGAGATTAATATCTTTGAAAGTAGAATATGTATTAAATTAAATAGCTAACACATTTCTTTACAAGTTTAAAATTAACAAAAAATTCATTGATATCGAGAAATTCCTTATTGTTCTGCAGCAGTGCTTCTCAAACTTCAATATTTGCGACCCAATTTTCAGTCATAATTTTCAACGTGCCCCTTTATAAAACAACTACTTGTATATATTGAATGCAATAACAATGTTCTTTGACGCTAAAGCTACAATATGACTTAATTATAAACTGCACAAATTATCAAGATAAGTATTGTATTTTGTATATAACTTTCTATATCGCAACCCATGGATGTCACTAGAAATTACTAAACTTGTTTTCAATTTAGTATTGATAAATAATTTATCAAAGGTGTGCTTTTTACCGTAGTGATACATTTAAAAGTATCTTATGTTAGTGTGGATATGTATTTTACTTTTATTATGTAAGAATGTATTTTGTTTTGCTTCCTTTCAGTAAATTAATAATTATTTTGTGAATCTTTTATTTTTGACTTTTTGATATGCTCTCACCCCCTACGCAGAGTTATCCCACCACCTCTTTGGAGCTGCCCCACAGATTAAGAAACACTGCTGTACAGAAATAATGTAAAAATGTTTTACCTAAAGACGCCACGAAGCTGAAAGATGTAAAAATTCTTATCTTTAAACAAACTTGAAGTTCATTGTTTCTTTTTATAGAAAAGAGCTCTAATAATTAAG
Source organism: Trichonephila clavata (assembly GCA_019973975.1). Lineage (NCBI taxonomy): Eukaryota > Metazoa > Arthropoda > Arachnida > Araneae > Nephilidae > Trichonephila > Trichonephila clavata. The sequence continues at coordinate 3,186 of BMAO01033778.1, read as the reverse complement.
ACTTATTGGAGAATTTTAAATCTTACTTCGCAAAATATCGATTACTGCAATATGCAAGGTCTTGCTGTTAAATATTCACCATCGATATTAATTTGCTTGTTTTTTTTCTATGCACACCTGTCTGGGAATTTACTAAATTCTAACATTAAGGCTTATAATGAGCATCAAATCATTACGAAAGGTGTAATTAAGTTTATTTAAAACACATCATTCAACTCTGGATTTCAGATTCTAATTAAGATTGTTGTTATCATTATTTTATCTTTTTTTTCCTTTTAGTTTTCGTAAGTACATGAAATATTACCAATCAGTTGCTGAGTATGAGATTGTTTTTTCTTTGAGGGAAATCACAACTTTTCGAATAAGAAACATACACTCAAAAAAATATAATTTTATTATTTTTTTCTCATTTTTTTGAACGAGTAGAATTGTTAATTTGTACGGTCCAACAACGCAAATTAAAGAAACAATGAATTCTCTTAAAGCTGGGTTGCTTAATAATTTAAGCTGTTTACATAGTCTAAAATGAGATTAGTTTTACCTATATATATAAATATTGTTGTGCTATAAATATAAATTGTAACATCATTAATATTTGTATGTCTCTAATTTTTTTTTTTTTTTTTTTTTTTTGCATTTTAACGCGAATTTTTTCAACATTTCCATGCGTTTCAACTTTTTTTTTTCTAGTTAATTCTTTTTTCAATTGCAAACTTTTCATTTACTGTAAAGAAAAAAAAAACATAACACAACTTTACCAACATATATATATATATATATATATATTTGTAACGTTAGAGGCTATATGTAGAATTAAGAAATGAATACATATAATACGTAATAAAAAAAATCTGCTTTCTATCACAATATATTTGACTCAATTTTGCGTCTCACTGTACAGTTTCCACTTTTTTAACCCCTTAACTACTATCAACGTATATTTCCGTCTCACTCAACTGGTGCGTTTAGCACCTCGGACGTATACATTCATCTTACCTAAATATTTTTTTTTATTGCTCTGTCTCATTTAAACTATAAATGCTAAAAATTGACCACTACACTGTTTACATAGGAGTTATTTATATCCGAGAAAAATTTGATTGTTTGCGCCTTTTCTCCCCCCTCTCTTAATGCACCGTATACTCACGCTTATGTGAAAATCGGTGGTAGCGCGCGTAACTTTTAAAAAGCAGTTAAGGGGTTAATTATGGAATATAAAACCTAGCTCAAACAATACCTTATAGAAGTACTTTCCTGGCTTATATTCCTTTACCTAAAATCGACTGTAATCCTTTTCATTCAAAACACTTCACATTATTAGTTTTGTCTTCTTTTTGTAATTAAATATAAACTGTTATGAATCTTGAAAAGGATAAATATTGTGACAATTTGTAATTATATTAGGAATTATGTATGCCATGCAGCTTAAAACGAATTCTTCCTTCATGTTACGTCAAACGCTTTCAAAACATAAGTCATTATCAATTATCTATTATGTACACTGAGTGGCCAAATTATTATCACCACCCTAATTATCAAATTATTATCGCCACATTGGTGGTTATAATAATTATCAAATTATTGTCACCAACAATTATTATATGATTTTGAACCATCTTTTGCACTTAAAACTGCATGGATTGTTCTTGGCATGAACTCCACGAGTTGTTAAATAGTATGAGGAATTTGAGACCAAATTCGATGAATTGCATTTTGCAATATCTGTATATTGGATGGGGCTGGATTCGACTGCCAGATAACCAGTTTCATCTTATTCCACATGTTCTCAATATGATTAAGATCTGTAGATTGTGCTGGCCAACTAATCAAGGTAAAGTTTCTGTTATGTTTTTGAACCATCTGGGGACAATGCCAGCTGTTTAACATGGAACATTTTTGTACTGGCGTACATAGTTCTGAACGGGCCATGTATCAAAATTCCTTCGGCGCCTTATTTTGGATATGAAAGCCCTGTTTCTGGCATTGTAGATACACATTTTGAGGTCCCTGTAGCTTGGGGGCCTCGTATTATTAATACGACTGATACGGTGATAGCTACACCCCTGGTATGAATGAGCCCTCCCTCAGAACACCCTTCACATCAAACGAATCCCAGTCAATCACAATTAACACAAACCACAACGAATCTAACTGACCAAGATTCGTCTTCGTAATTTCCCACTCAAATAACCTGATAACCAGTGCATGCCTTCACACCAAACGAAACCGGTTCGATCCGTCCCGAATCTGGTCCCCACGTGATTCAGCAGGTTAGATTTTCTTCAATCATGCATCAACAGTCGGGTGCGATGGCTGTTACTATTTATTGAAGAAAAAGTGAATTCAAACAAATAGAGTGCTGATTTTTATTGTTTTTTTTTATTTTATCAATAAAGTTCATATTTAAGAAACCAATTTCCGATGTGTTGAAGATAATGACTTTATATTTAAAGTTAACATAATTTTGTCTTTATGCCAAAAGATGGCGCTTATATTTTTGGTATTTATTTCATTCTTTTTCATTATGTAAACTAACTCTAGAGCTTGTCACTGAATTTGCCCGCTGCATTTTCTCTCTAATGCGTAAATAATAAATTTGGGTTTGCATGTATTATTTTATTCAATAATTTTAGAAATTTGAAAACTTTATTCTTAACTTAATAATATTTTAATGCAAAACGTGTTTCGGGTGTGGCAGGGTGTAATATTCTGTAGAATGTTTGAAATAGCTTCAGAGATCAATTTTATAAGAATTTATTTAATTTGGGAAGAGAAAAAAATTTAATATTCATAAGAATGCTAAAATAAAATAAAACACCAATAATGTCGATAATTTAATTTTTTAAAAGATTCCAATTTATTATTACATAGATTCCAAATTTTGTTATATGTCAGATAAAACAAACAAAATGTAAATGACATTGTAAAACTTTTTAATTATTTAATGTATTAAAAAATAAGTAAAACCGTTTTTAAATTTATAATTAGAAAAATAGTTTTTATATGCTACAGTTCATTTGAAATGCCTTTTTAAAACGTTATATATGTTATTTGTAAAAGCAATTGCATTTTAATATAAATACAAAGCGTATTTATAGTTTGTTACTTCTTTTCAGACTGTAATTACACTTGATACTAACAGGGAGAATATATACAAAATAAATAAAGCCTTTCTTATATTTTCTG
>BMAO01033777.1:0-30657 GCA_019973975.1 Trichonephila clavata | reverse complement strand
AAAACAGTAAGAAATAATAACGTCTGATTTCCCTTTATATCACCATCAGACTTAAATTTTATGTACTTGGTGAATTCTGTTTCCCGCCATTCTTAGAAACTTGAACAACTTATTTAAATCAACGAAGTAATGTGAGATTGAGAGAGAGAGGAAATCATAAAAGACAAAATCAAACTTTTTTCTTCTGTTCAGAAAAACAGACGATTCAATTAAAACTAAATTCAGTCGATTACAAATTCGAATCTGAAAATAATTCTCAACTTAAAAATAAAAAGAACAAATGACGCTCAGTTTTTAGAGACTCCTATAACTTTACTTCGATCAACGAAACACAGAAAGATGGGAAATTCCATTTGAAAAAGAAAATATATTTTTCTGCACAGTAAGATATCTCAGCGAGTGAGTGAATATTAACGTCGCACTGATTAGCAACACGAGGGCTTTTGGCGACGGTCCGCGTAATTTGAACCATGGTCAAGTACGCGGACGATTAATCTCAGCGAAGCAACAAAGTTCAGAAATAAAAGCAAAATGCAAGAAGAATTCTGAACTTTGCAATTGAAGAAATTATTATCTCAAGTTCTTCTAGTTTTGAACAAACTAATAACTCACCAAAATCCTGTAAGGAAATGACACCATTTTGCTACAAATTTTATTCCACAGGAAAACACTCAATCATTGAGCAACAAATTCATCAATAGTAGAACAAAAACAAGAATAATTCTTAATTTTGCAATAGAATAATGCTGTTAATGCTTTCCTATAAGGTTGCACTATTCGCTACAATAATCGAGATTCACTAAAGATTTCCAGAGACGAATTTTACTGCTTTAGAATCAGAAAATTCAACAGATTCTGTTGCATGAAAGAGAGGGAAATCAACAACACAACAATTTAAGAAATAAACGAAGGAAAAAAACTCTTTTTTCAACTTTTGAATAGAAAGCGAATACTTTCAGACCTAATAACTTTAATTAATCTACTGAATTTATAGAAATCTAACAAATAATTTAAAGAAATAAAGATGTATTTAACTAAGGAACATGAAGAAAATTCTGCTGTACACAAATACAGCTCAAGTAATCAAATCCATATTCAACCGCGGAGTAGAGCACAAGAAAAACTTAACTTTGATGAAAAAATGCGCTTCATGTCTCACAATATTGAGCAACTTTATTTAAGCTCCGAAATCCAATGAAGAATTTCATTGGAATGAAAAACACTAAAGGAACTAAAAATGTAGAGTAAATAGCATTTGTTAATTAGCATTAAAATATAGCAATAGATGAATGATACGGAGGAGTTCATTACATTGCAATGTGATAGAAGAAACAATTATCAGCACAAATAAGACACAATAAAATAGCAAGTAAAGTGCAAACTCATTAAGTTTTATCCCAGGACGTTTAGCTTCAAGAACACAGACACAAAAAGCTTCAAATAAGAAAGAAAAGTCAAAAGTCCCAACGAAAAGGTAAAAAAACATGCTGACATAATAATATGTAAAAAAAACCCATCTTATATATTTCATGTTTAACTGTAACAGACGTAGTATAAATGCACGGGTACGTGGTAATTTGTCTGCATGTGATTTTGCATGTATATTTCTTATAATCAAACTAAGAATGTCTGCATTTTTTGTTTGATTCTTTTAAGTGAAGAATTATTCAAAATTTTGAGGAATTCAAAACTATATTTTTAAAAACTCTTTTAATGTTTTAAAATGTTAAGTTACTATATATAGAAATTCGCTTGCCGTATTAATATTTGCTTAAAAATTTAAATTTGTTCGTTTAAATAGTTATTTTTGTTCAAGGCTACACAGTGTTATACAAATGACCGAAATATAATTTTTTACTTTGAATTTTTTAATTAATTATCTAGTTTCAATTTAGCTCGGAATTCTAGATCTAAAATTCAGTTAGTATTAAAAAATTTGAAGTTTTTTGAACATTGGGATACTCAAAGTGTATGCATTAATATACTTGTAGATACACTAGAATTTTTGTATATATGTACGTTAAAATTAACACTGATTTATTGCTTAAAGTCAAAGCTGATATTTTCAGAATTTTCATGCATTTTCCCGAGTTTATCTTGAAAAAATATTAGAATTCAACAAAAAGCCAGGCTTTCATTTCCGCACTAAATTGTTTCCCAATAAATTAAGAAATGTAAATACTAATTAAAACTAAAAAAATATTAGACACAGAAATTTTACAAAAATTAAAAACCTTTAAACGTTTAAATTAAATTAAAAAAATCTAAATAATTGCTTGCTAACTGACTTTTTTCTCAAGCGGTCAGTTAAATAATAAAAACGATAAGAAATCATTTATTTTTTAAATTGCTGTTATTATTTATTTTTTTGTAAAAAAACACTATGTAGTCTTGAGCATTACAGTATTTGGTTCACATACAAATATATACATTCGTTTTCAAAACTTAAGCAACACATATCATTTTTAAACATAGTCACAGAGTTGTACAAAAAAAAAGGACTTAGTGCAATGAGTATAATGACCACTCATTTCAGTAGAATGGTGTGAATCACATGTTAATATCTGGAACAAGACGTTATAAGGGACTCAAAACGTGTGCTGGCAGCTATTTCAGTGGTGCATATTCCCGAAATTTAATACCGTACTTGCAGTATGGTCAGGGGAAAGCACTCAGTCCATTTTACACGCGTTAGAATACATGTAGAGACTTCCTTAGACAAGTGTAGTTGAAGAGTTTGGAATAGACAAAAGTATTGTTTTTCGAAGTTAGAAAGCTTTCCGAACCACAAGTACAGCTAGGATTAGATTTACTGAGTTATTTATTGAGTTTTTTTACTGAGTTTTTGAATTACTGTAAAATATACAAAGTTAAAAATGAGTAAGAGTGATTTAAAGTAACATAAATTCTAAAAACATTCAAAAAAAAAAACGTGTTCAATTATTGCATTCTTTAAGTGTGTGAGTGTAAGTGCTGAAACTGATCGTCTTAGAGACATTATATTACAAGCTAAATTTACTCTTGTGGGCGTAAAATTAAATTCATTTCTTCATAGACGAGAAAGTTATGAAACTGCGAAAATGTTACTTTCACCAAAAATAATAAAACTGAAAATGCTGCTATAATTGGTACAAAGAAATGTTAATGATTTTTCTGTTAATGTGCTCATCTCTTTTTTTTTTATGTGTGAATGTGTGTGGATGTTTCTTTTTTGTTCTTCTACGCAAAATTTTGTGTAATTTTTTTCTTATTAATGTTTTTTTTTGGGTTTATGTGTTCGTCTATTTTTTTTTACTGTGTGAATGTGGGTGAGAGGGTGAGAGTGATTGTATGTGTGTGAATGCTTTTTTTAGTTCTACGCAAAATTTTGCATAATTTTTTAATTTGTTTTTTTTAACTGTGTGTATGTATGTGGGAGGGTGAGAGAGTGATTTTTTTTTATTCTTCTGCGCAAAAATGTGCGTAATTTTTCATGTTTTTTTGTTCATGTGTACGTTTCCATTTTTTTTTACTGCATGAATCTGGGGGGAGTGTGGGAGAATTAGTGTATATGTGTGAATGTTTTTTTTTGTTCTACGCAAAAATTTGTGTAATTTTCCATGTTTTTCTTGTGATTATGCGTTTTTTTTACTGTGTGAATGTGGGTGGGAGAGTAAGAATGTGTGTTAATTTTTTTTTTGTTTTTCTATGCAAACATTTGTGCAGTTTTTCATGGTTTTTGTGTTTATGTGCTTGTCTTTTTTTTATACCATGTGAATGTGGGAGGGTGGGTGGAGAGTGAATGTTTTTTTTGTTCTACGCAAACATTTGTGTAGTTTCCTTGTTTTTTCGTGTTTATGTGCTTGTTTTTTTTTTACTGTGTGAATGGGGGTGGGAGATTAAATTTATGTGTATAAAAGTTTTTTTTCTACTTTTACGCAAAAATTTGCGTAGTTTTTCATGTCTTTTTGTGTGGTTGTGTTTGTCTTTTTTTAATGTGTGAAGGTGGGTGGGAGAGTGAATGTATTTTTTTTGTTCCTACGCAAAATGTGCGTAGTTTTTCCACGTTTTTTTGTGTGTTTTATGATGTTTGTCTCCTTTTTTTACCGTGGGGAGGGAGGGGGTGGGAAATTTTGAAGGTGAATTTTTTGTAGTTAGCAAGTGTAAGTGAGAGTGCTTGTTTGTGCGTTTTTGTTTTAAATGTTGTTAGATGCTGCACGCATGGAATTGGGTACGATTCTTATTTTAATTGCATTATCATATGAATGCACAATATTAAATATAGGTTGTATTTATTTGGAAGTTTCTTTTGCCTCTAGGTTTTTTTAACATATAAAATGTGTGAGTTCAATATATTTGTGAAATGAAAAAGATATTTTTGTTTAGTTAATTTCCCGTTTGTTTTTGTTTTCTAATTTATTGTATATATCCTGTATGTATTTTGTCACGTTCTTTGATGAGTTTTCTATCGTTTTTTATTTTGATCATTACATTACGGAGCATTTCAATCCCCTCCCCCCTGAACAAGGTTACATTTGCGCCACTTAACCGCTCCCGATGGTTTCAATTTTGCACTCAAAATTCAAGTTAAAATCAAAGCTTTTGTAAACATTTAACAAAATAAAAAAAATACTGGTAAAAGGTAGTTCTTCGGTACTCCAAAGTCTAGAGTGCCCTCTAACAGCATTTTTTTAAACTTTGTCTTTAAAACTTTTTTTTAAGAAAATACTAATTTAAAGAATGATTTTAGTGAAAACCGGCAAATGAATCGATCCATTTTTTCCGTTTTTTTTATCATCATTTGAAATTTAGGACCCTAAACTTTGATGGCGCCTTTCTCCTTCGGAAGACGTTTGGGACACTTGGTTTCCTATTTACTATTACTCGTCTTGATGTGTACTATCACTCCTTAAAGTTACTCCCATCATTTATGAAAACACCCTATATAATAAACATTTATCTCCTGAACTCTGTGTTTTTTATTTGTGAATAAATGCTGAAATTTTATTACTATCGCAAGCGATTACAAACAAGCACTGATGAATAATCAGACGTGATAATAATCCTTGAATAATTATAAGTACAATTACAGAAGACACTTTATTGAATTTAAAGAAGTTGAGAAACAAAAACTACTTAGCCATAGAAAGAAATAACTACACAACTTCACTGTAACTACAGCATAAATATTAAATAACAAGGTAAGAGGTATCTTAGATTTGAAAGGCTGTAGCAAAAAAAGGAGGTAAATAGAACGACCTAAAGTTACATAACACATCACTCAATAAGTCCGGCCTAACTAATAAAACAACAACTTTAATGCAAAATTGAAGTTTATTTCTCAAGAGTGATACATTCAGCCCAGTGCACCTCTAATTTTTAAAACCTTTTTCGTAGAACGATTTGCCTTTTCTCTCAAAAAAGGCTTCTACTTTGGCAATCACTTCTTCATTTGAGCGAAACATCTTTTCCTGTAGCATTCTTTTAAGGTCTACAAACAGCCAGTTGCCACTGGGGGCCAGATATGGGCTGTAAAGTGAGTGGGAAAGTAATTTGAAGCGTTATTTTTACTCAATTTAACGATCGTTTTTATGACTTATGGCACAGAGCATTGACTTGGTGAAATAGTACTTTTTTCTTTTGCATTTTGAAGACGTTTTTCCTTTATTTTTCCTTAATTTGATCCGATAACACCATGTAATATTCACTATTGATTTTTTTGCCCCTTTTAAGGTAGTTAATCAACAAAAATTCAATGTTATTCCAAAATACGGAAGGCATAACCTTGCAAGCTGACGTTTGAGTTTTGGGTCACTTTGGACAGATTTCACCAGCTGCTGTCCACTGCGCCGACGATCATTTTGATTTAGGCGTGCAGTAATTGATCCATGTTTAATACATTGTCACATATCTAAGTAAAAAGTGCTGTTTATTTTGCTTAAAAGCTCCTAACAACACTCTAAATCTTCGATGCATAGTTGTTTTTGATCGACAGTGAGCGAACGTGGCACTCACTTTGAACACAACTTTCTAATTGACAAATCATCATACAAAATGGTAAATACACTGCCTTATGATACCTATAAATCATCTGCTATCTTACGAAACTTCAGTGTACTATAGGATAAAGCGATTTTGTGGACTTTTTTTTTATGTTTTATGGAAAAAAACTGCAGAATTTGGGTGTCCTGAATGTTGAGCATCGTTTGTGTCTGTGCGACCACGTTTTAAATATACTTACCACTTCTTAACCATTGTTAATGATGGAGCAGAGTCCAGATAACACTTATCAAGCCAAAGGTTTGTTTGAACAGTGTTTTTCTCCATCAAAAATTAATGTTTATTTAAAACACGACATTCCTTTTCATCCGTGATTCTAAACAAACAAAGTTGTTTCACTAAAAACCACTGTAACTTTCAACTAAACAATATACTAACACGAAATTTGGTGACACGTGCTGTTTGAAAATTAGTACTACTAGTTAGGCTTAGGAAAGTTATATAGATGGTAGAGCCACCTATATGTTAGGCCGGGGACTTATTGGTGTGTATTATATGAATCACTCCAAAAAGCAGCTTCACATTTCCAAACAACTACCTTTATTTTATTTATAAAAATATCAATAATGAAAATAATTTATAATATAATGAGAGGAGGTTTATATTATATAAATCACCCCTGCTTGTCTGTCGCCTGTCGAAGTATGGGTGTTGTACATTAGTGATCTTCAAACCTTTGTCCACTCACGGAACCTTTAAAACTATAACGTGTTTGCGCGGAGATCAATTCAAAAAAATTGCCTCAGAAAAATAGATATTTAAATAATATTTAAAGTAGATCAAGATGTTATAACCTATTTAAATGAAGACAATTAAAAAATATCGCTTTTTTGTTAAAAATTTTTAAGAAAATGTTAATGTAATTTCTGTTTTATTCCTGCTTTAGGTGACATCTATTCTTTCATTTTATTTAGTAAATAGGATATGTATCTGCATTTTTTTACACAAACTATCAACGTTTAGTTCTATTGCAACTGTCTGCCATTGCATTTCATATACAGCGTTAATTTGTATCTATTGTTACGAATTTTGTATAAAATAATGTAAATAATTTGTATTTGGATGTGCAATGCCTTTATATTACTCTATGCTATATTGATTTCATGATAAAATTGTAATATTCACAAGCAACGCCGTCCCTTACGTTATAATGGCGATTCAATGGGAACTTGGCGAAATATTGGCGATAGAGCCAAGTTGGCATCACTTTTGGCGACCAAGTTGGCGACCATGTTGGCGAGTTCGGGACCCTCTGGATTCTTCTAGAAATTAGTAGAGAAATCCACTAATTTCACGATCTGTGGCGCGAGCGCATCTTTCCAGAAATTTCGGCCTCTGCTATAAATAGAGAGACTCGCTGCAACGGTCAGTCTGATTTTAACCAGCAAGTAGTGAGCACTGTTTTGATTAGCGATTAGAAGACTTGCCTTGAATTTGATAAGCTCGGCTGTGCTTGTGAATAGTCATTTACATACGTGAATTTTAGACACTGCTTATTGTGTCTGAGTGCTGTTGAAGGTGTGGAATCCTTCTGTTAATTATTCTGCGAAAATTGCTGTTGAATCTTGTATTTTCAAGGATTGATGTACGCCAATAAATACTCACCGCTATTAAGGAATTACCTTGTTATTTACGACTGATTTTGCATAAAATCCTCGAACCCCGATCTACGTAACACTATATTTTGTCTTTATTGCGACAAATTGAAATAAAATAATTTTAACCTAAATTCTTTGTTTTAGAATGGAATTAAAATGTTAATTATTGTGTTAGAAATTTTTGTGTAATGTTCATATTTGTAGGTTAAAATTTTGGAGCTGTTTCTGCTTAAATTTATGTTTTAAAGTAGTCTCTGTTGATATGTCGATACGTTGTTACTTTTCAATCATTGACAAATCTTCTGATTTATTCATTAATACTTATTTTTATCCTCTGGAAAATTTTACTTTACTCACAAGTATGAGTTTTTTTTTTCAAATTGAAAAAGGCGCTTTATTGCAAAATTTTTTCATTGCCGTCTAAATCCACTTCATTTTATTTTACTTAATTTTGCAAAACATTACACAAGCAAGTGTAAAGTTATTTTGAAAAACCAGGATCACAAAAATAATAGAATATTAACTATCCATGTACTACATATTAAGGAAAAAAACTCTTTTTAATATTCTTTTATTATATTATAGTAAAGGTTGCAGGAATTTACTAAAAAAATCCGGATATCTGGCACTGAATTTTTTTTAAAGTTTCTTCTGTGGTCCCACTTTAGGAAATATGGCTTTTTAAATACTTGTGATCATATAAATTCCGAGAAAAATGTAAACCTATTTTATATACATACTTTTAGTTTTCTTTTCAAATTTTTATTTTGTCTCTATGAACAACAAGGTTCCCTGGGACACAGTTTAGAAACCACTGGTATATATTATATATAATCGATTATGGTAGTATAATATATGTAGCGTGTAATGTGAAGGTAAATAAATTTGAATTGATTTTAATTTACACCATACTCTGAAGAAGCATGATCCATCGGTTAGCGATGGAAACTATTATCTGCCAGTAAGAAAGTATCTGTTGGCATTCATAGCCCTGATTTATGATGCTGGTTCGGTGGCGGAACTTGCTATCTAATTTTTTTTTTTTATATATTTAATGTTATATCATAATTGAAAATCATGAAATATTTAATTATTTTCAAAAATGAAGATAGATTTATATAGATAAAATATGCGGATAGTTTTAGATAAGAAATGTAAATACCTTAGATAAAAAAAGTACAGATAGCATAGTCTTATTTCTTCAAAATTACGTTTGAAGTTATTAAAGCTATTAATTAATCCTTAAATGGTTTTTATTCTATGCACTTTTGTGAGTGCAGCATTCAAGTGGTCAAGGTCACGAACTCAGGGCCCCCAATATCGAGTCACGGTTTGAAACCTAATGCCACTATAGTGTAGTTGTGTAGAAAAGCTGATGAAAAAAAAGTTTTTTTGGAAAAAAAAAAGTTTTTATGATGCTTAAAAGAATTTATTTATACATAAGGTATTTTGTAAAAAAGTTGCATTTAATTGAAGAGGAGCTCCAAGAATGATTTACCTTTGTAGTTCTCCCCTACTACCAGTGATTTCTCTAATAATCCGCTTTCGTCATAGTTCGGAATTTATAAATTTCTCCAGAATTTCCAGATGAATCCATATGGTCGCCAGTGCGGTCACCAAGATGCAAATTTGGTCTCCAAAAATGATACCAACTTGGTTGTACCGCCGATATTTCGTCAAGTTTGCATTGAAACGCCATTATAATGTAAGAGACGGTGTTGCTTGCCAATATTTTAACATTTACCATGAATAAATACAACAAAAAATAATATTAACGTGATAAAAATCCAGATATAAATTATTTACATTATTTTAAGATGAAATGATATTTACGCAAGTGAGAATGGAGGTTAATCTGCCGTTAGTACTATTAGAATTTGATTCAGCTGAATGAAAAAATATTTGTTTATTAGTGCATTGAAACTTTAATATCAAGTTCATTATTAGTGAAAGGAGGTGTAATTGGATAGTTAGTTTATTGATAGCTAGTGCTATAGCAACTTGGCAGGTAGTACGATAGCTTCATGAGCAAAACATTTTTTATTTTATTTTAAAGAATACGTTTATCATTAATATTTACATTATTATACATCTTTGATTATTCAAAACAAATGTTCAGATTTTTGCATTCGTCAAATGAAAGTATTGATTTCATGGAAATTTTCTAATCTGACAGTTAGTTTGTGACGGTCCTATACGAGCTCCTTCTACTAATAGTCCTTTGGGGGGGGATTTCTAGTCTTTAAAACTTATTTTATTATAAAAAGAAAAAGAGGTGATTATATTAGTTAAGACTACTATATATAGTCTAGGTTTTCAGGTTAGAGAGAGAGATATAGGATAGACTACTATTGGAGCAGAGATTAATCAACTTGAATATGAATCGCGGATATTTAATATTTGATAATTGAAAGACTTAAGATGACGAATGGTCACTGGAGATTGAATCCAGATTAAATAGATAAAAAGTCAGATTTATCGCCTTGAGTAAGTCTGATTAATATTAAAGTTTTCTCATATCTCTCTTGCCTCGTTCATTGTCAGCATAGTTACTAATTGGGTGCATCTCTTAAACTGGTTCAATTGAAATTGAGTTGTGATTAATATTGTGAATATTTTAGATCATTTTGTTGAATTATGGCGAGTGTTTCTTCCAATCATCCCACACATTTAGGCGTTCAGGCAAGAACATTACAATTTCAACATAAATTTTTGATTGCCTTACTAGATATGTAATCCACATATAATTAATCTGATTAATTATATAATATACGTATGCACATAAATTCTGCAGCAATACACAACTTCTGTTAAAATATAAGTATTTAATACCGGGTTGCTATATTTAAACTTGAAAAATTGTGAGCAGTTTGTTGCAAAAACTATACAGAGGAATTGCATGGAAATTGGGTAACGGTAGAATGAAATGATGGGAATTTTATCGAGAGTGGGAAAAACAATGAGAGTTTTAAAAACAACCACTAGATGGCGTTTTGCAAAGTAAACTATTTGCATATGAAAATATTGTAACAATAGTAATCCTGTGTTCGTAAAGTTTGCGATATGAAGAGTCGAGAGGCGAACCACAGTCATTCAAGTTTCCAAGTCAAGGAAGATGACGTTGATCCCCCCTCAGGAGAGTGCTTTACTGATAAAATTGTTTTACCAAAACAAAGACAGCTACCGAAACTTTGCGGAAATTTCGTTCTTTGAAGCGGCTATGAAAAGCCCCCCTCAGTAGTCAAGGAGTAACAAACATGATTAAGAAATTTGACGCAACGTCCCCAAGCATGCACCGTCATCGGTCAGCGATACGCTTCATTATTGAAGTAATTCGTAATTCCGGCTCTTCAGGAAAGGCGATATAACCACAGTGTTTATGGAGGATGGTGCTCCTACACACATCACCTCTTGTGTGAAACAAGAGCTCCACCACCATTTTGGTGACTACAGACTCCTAGATCCCCCAATTTGAATCCCTGCTACTTTTGGCTGTGGGGATTCCTCAAGGCTATGGTCTACCGTGATCCCATCGCATCTCTATCCGACCATAAAGAAATCAACGCCATGTGCGTATAATTCACAAGTCCATGCTGCTTTCAACAGTCGAACATGCGATTTTACGCTTTCAGATGGTAGCAGACAATGGTGGACAGCATATCAAGCATATTTTGTAAACTTTTGTGGACTATTTATATGTTCTCAATAAAGCTATGATGCTCTACCAAGGGGTGGTTTTTGAAACTCATTGTTTTATTTCTCGTGATAAAATTCCCTCATTCCATTCTACCATTACCCCATTTTCGTGCAATTCCGAAGTATAGCTTTAGCTAAAGACTGCTCGCAAATTTCAAGTTTATTTATAGACACCCGGTATATTCTTTGTGTTCGTTCAAATATTCGTTATTATAAATATTCGTTATTCGCTTTTATATAAAATAAGATATTTAATTAAGATAAACAACTTAATTTATATAAAAAAATGTAAATATACTGTACAAGAAATGCAATTTGAAGAAGATAAATGAACAGTCTGTGAATTTCTTAATTAGATAAACATGATTTATTATGATTCTATAAATGGCTCTATTGATAGTTTTAGTACTTATTATTTGCTTTATATATGTCTTTACCATCATAATTCTTCCTTTTATAACCAAGAAATAAAAAAAGTAATTTCCTTGAAAATATAAGAAATGTACTTGTTTTAGAAATGACTGAATACATTTCTAAACACAAATCGAAGCATGAAAAGAAGGAGGAATTGGATAAAGACAGATTTAAAAAACATTTGACCTTTCATTGATATAAATTAATGTCTTTCTTTACGTATTTTAAAGGCCTGCGTTTTTGGCTTATTCTCTCATTTGCAAAGTTATGAAGGATTTTAAAAATCTAACATATAAAAAAATAAATTCTTCTAGATTGTGTTAAGAAAACAGTTATTTCATCGACTGGTATTCAATATTGAAAGGAAATAAAATTTCGTTTTTTGAATCAGAAATTATTTAAAATAAAACATGTAATTGCTTAAAAAGCAATTTTAATAAAAGAGAAAAATGTAGCTTAAAAGTTATTCAGTTGAATAGCACTAGGATCCTTGTGTGTGTTACATCCTAATCTTTTTAATAAAAGCACTATTAAAAAAAGTTTAAATACTATGCTTAAACGGTGCTGGTGAATAGTGAGAATATAATGAAATTAATTGTATAGGGTTATGATAGTTTAATTTGTATTTTTTCTTAACTACGCTAATTTCCTAAAAAAATTCTTTTCAAGGTTCTATAAAGTATATTGGTTTTATTTATCATAACTTTAGAAGCATATTTATACTGTCAAACTTAAATTAATCTAGTTAATCTCTTTTACCTAATTTCACAAATTTTCTGGGAAACTATGCTATTTATATCTTGAAGAATATATCTTGCTTTTAAATGTTGCTCAAAATATTAACAGCAATACACTTTTGAAAATAATTAATGGTAGCAATATTTATAATTTGTACACGAGCAAATTAAAAAAAAATATCAAGACAAAATATTTATGAATAGTTTGTCTGGACTTGACTGGATTTTTAATTTACATAAAGCTGTGAAGCCAAAATCATAATTTTGAACCACACGGGACAAAGAAGACGCCTGAAATAGCATCCTTAAGTTCTAATTTCAGCACTATATCAATGAGAGGACTTCCAGTTGAGACTGATTTATAGTATATCAGCTTTTCTACAAGGAGCTTTTCTTCAGCGACACTTGATTCGAACCCGCGACAACGAGTTTGTGAATTTGACCTCATTATTTCTACCACGGCAACATAATTTGCAATTGAAAAGTAAGATAAAATCAAATTCTGTGTAAAGAATAAATTTTGCGTGTTAAATTTAAATAAACTGCAAATTAAAAAAAATGTTTTCTAGCATCTGTTCAACAAAAAATCATACTTGCAGAATTTGAAATCTTGGTCTAATAGTTGAAAGAAAGGATTTTTTTTTAAATATACATATAACGCCCTTGTAACTCCAACTTGGTTCAACTTTTGTAAACCCCCTTCTTATATGATCTCTGCTCAGCAAAATAGATATTGTTTCTAATTTTCAAGTTTATAGGTTTAGTTACTTATAAAAATGACTTTTTTATATAAAACACCCTCACAACCACCTTGGATTTCAATTTTTGTTAATCCCTTTCTCAGCAGATTTTTACTCCATGAAAGAAATATACCAACTAAATTTCAAGTCTAAGTTTAATATTTCGAAAATGGGATCCTCTTTAAAAAATAACATCCCTTTGCACCCTCGCAAACCACTTGGGGGGGGGCAATTTTAATAAGAATTCTTTTTGTTGCGGTTCTCTTCTCCTTAAAAGAAATATTCCAGACAAATTTCAAGCCTGTAGGTCTAGTAGTGCAAAATCGGGAATATTTTTCTTTAACGCCCCATTAACCAATCGCAACTCTTCTTGAGGGCCTATTTTTCCGAAACCTCTTTGTCAGCAGATCATTAATGTACGAAATGAAAATGCCTGAAAAATTTTAAGTCTTTAAGTCTAATAGTTCAAAAATGGGAATATTTTTCCATTATAACTTTTAAACCCTTGCAAACATTCTTGGTATTTAATTTTTGCAAAATCATTTATTAGCGGATCTGTAACTCCATAAAACGAATATAACAGATAAATTTCATGTCTGTAGGTTCAATAGTCTAAAGACGGGAATATATTTATCTAGAATACCCTTTAAGCCCTTCTAACGCTCCTTAGGAGTCGATTTTTGTAAAAACCACTTTTGTGTGTGTGTGTGTGTGTGTGTGTGTGTGTGTGTGTGTGTGTGTGTGTGTGTGTTGTGTGTGTGTGTGTGTGTGTGTGTGTGTGTGTGTGTGTGTGTGTGTGTGTGTGTGTGTGTGTGTGTGTGTGTGTGTGTGTGTGTGTGTGTGTGTGTGTGTGTGTGTGTGTGTGTGTAAACATATCTGTATTCCATGAAAGGAACATATGTACCAAATTTCAAGTCTGTAGGTCTAACAGTTCAGAAACGGAAATATTTATCTTTAATGTCCCTTAAGACCTCGCACCACCCCTTGGCGTTGATTTACACAAAACCCGTTCTTCGAGGAACTTTACTCCATAAAAGGAATTGGTCTATCAAAATTTAAATCTTCTGGTGTAATAGTTCAAAAACGGGAATATTTATCTTAAACACCACCCACTTAATTCTCCTCAATTCCCCTTGATGGTCGAGTTTCACTGAACCAATTTTGTAGCGAATCTCTGCTTCATGAAAGGAATCTACCAAATTTCAACATTTTACGTCTAATAGTTAAAAAAGGAAATAAATATCTATAACGGTGCTTAATTTCCCGTAACGCCCCTTACGGGTCGATTTTCCCTAAAAGCATTTTATATAACGGATATCTTCTCCATGAAAGGATTCTGCTTACCAAATTTCAAGACTTTCCCCTTAATAGTTTAAAAATGGAAATAATTATTTATAATTCAAATTAATTTCCAACATTGACGCTCAATAGTCGATTTTCGTAAAAGTAGCGAATCTCTTCTCTATGAAAGTAATATCCTTATCAAATTTCAATACTGAAGTCCAATAATGTAAAACTTGATATAATTATCTATAACGCCCCTTAATCCTCCGCACTTCCACCAAGATGTCAATTTTCGTAAAAACCGTTTTTTTTAATGGATCTCTACTACATGAAAGGAATCCGTTCACCAAAAGCTCAAGACTACGTCTAATAGCTTAAAAATGTAAATAATTACCTATAAAGCCACTTAAGCCCCTGCAACGCCCCTCTAGATTTAACTTTCACAAAATCCGTTCTTAGAGGATTTCTACTCTTTGAAACAAACATGCCTGCCAAATTTAAAGTCTGTAGGTTTAAAAGTTCCGGAGATGATGAGTGAGTGAGTGAGTCACCTTTCTCTCATGTATGCATAGGTAAAAATTATGCAGGGAATACATAATGGTAACATATCGCTCTACGGATGGGAAATGTATAATACAATATGTGTATTTTAAAAAACTCTCAAATAAATCAATTCAAATAAGATTTCTTCGCTTACTTGGGGTACACTGGTTATCAATATACTCTTTATTTAATTATTTATTTGAACAATAAATAAACATTATTATTTCGACGAAGAATACATGATTGAAGTCCATTTCATTTCCTGAATTCCATACGTAGTTGTTCTATTGTTGAGAAATCATTTACACGTTACTAAGATAAACAACATCTCTTAAATTTAACTGTAGTTCACTTATTATTTGAAGTCAAAAGTTAGCCATTATCTGAAACTAACGAGTACTTAAAGATGTTGAAACTTCCGTTCACTCTGAACAACATACCCCTTTTCCGGTTTTCCAACTCGGCCTCTATCCACGTTTAGGAAAGCACTTATTCACTTGGAACCGATAAAGTTTTGTCCCCTCATTAAGCCTTCAAGGAGGTACTTGTATATTCAAAGGAAATGCTTTTGCTAAAAATGTTTGCCAAAAGTAAAAAGCACTAAGATTGGTATAAAGCAACATGAATATTTTCATTTCTCTCTGTTTCACTCGATTCTTTTTTAAAAAAACTGATTGGGTAGTTAATATTTTATCGTAGCATTGAATCCTTATAGGTTTTATTTGAATACTTACAAAATATGAGGAAGGAGTTCAGGTGGAGGGAACTGAACATATGTAGATTAAAATAATTGCATATAAATAAACAGAATGAAAACAAATGAAATCACATCTAGATGACTTACAAATTTAAATAAAAGGGGGAAAAATTTCAATAACAAGTTATAAAAGATGTGAATCCTTCTATGAGCCGTATCTATCTGATTTGGCGACGTCGTTCATTTAAATTGTTAAGAATATCAGAATATATATATACATATATATATATATATATAATATTGCAATTTCTATTCTATTGCTGTTATATTTACCCATGTGGGTTTTAGGCTTTTGCCTTAGTTTATATTGGAAGCTATTGTGTCGAAAAAATTTCTGCTGGAGGAGAAGGTTGAGATCTCACAAACATTGTTTAATCCTGTTTCACTGTCCTAAACCAGTGACAGCTCGAGAAATCATAATAGTTTTCCACTCTAGCTACATTTCTCTTTTTTGGTTTGTCATGGTTACATGTTCTTGGTTCTTCCGGTCTGATCTTAAGATTCTTGGGATTTATTAGTCTTCTTTTTAATTATTTACTGATATATATATATATATATATATATATATATATATATATATATATATATATATATATATATATATGTATCGTTAATGCTTTAATATTACCTTTACAAAATATTTTGAACTAGCTAGAGTGCCCGCTCTCTGTGAGGGTGTATTTAAAAAAAAACCGTGTATCTGACTAGCTGGTTAGCATAGTTTTTTTTAATGATTTCTTATTTCGTACCAGAAGAAAATATATCCAAATATTTAGAAAGTTTTTTTTAAAAATATAACTGATTTCATTAGATTTCCGTAATTCAATTTGATAAGATAGGTTATTACATCCATTCAAGATGTGTAATCTTATTCCAATGATCCAATCCATCTATTTACACCTTTCTTAAGGCGATATGGTACCCAAAAATTATTAAACTGTCGAAAATGTTTTTTATTGGCTTATTTGATACTGCGAATCTTTATAAATATTCCTGCAAAATTTCAAAGCTTTACCTGACTTTTTCATTAAGTAATGGAGCAATGTATGATGCTGAACAGCAACTACCATGCCTACATTTCAGATTATCTGCTAGAAAAGAGCCTGATAAAAATGAATTAATTATATTTTTCTAATGCGCATCAATGATATTGACATTATATATGCAGTAATAAATCATTTTAAGAAAGAATTGTGCAATTCATGCAAAAATTCTAATTTGTGAATTATTCACTGAAGATCAAATGGATTGGGTCAAGTTTTAAAAGTTGTGCGTGCTTCTTATGATATTATTATGAATGAAATTAAAACTTCAAAACGGATTCCCCAAAGCACAAATACTAAATTTCATTTTGATAACTCAGATAATTAAAAATCTAATTCGCAAGAATAGAAAAAGTCTCCCATTTTTATATATTGGTTTTTGGTGATATATATATATCCCATGTGTGCGAGATTCAACACTTTTATTATTAAAATATTTTGAGATTTTTATTTAAACAAATGCACGTATACAGTTCTTAGATTTTGATGTATTTTACCTATAAACTGTTATTTGATTTTGCTTTGATTCGTGTACAATATTTAATATGCGAAGGCTTTTAAAATCATGGAAATAAAAAATAAAGGCATAAACATCTTTTGTACATGTTGTGCATTAGCTCTGAGCATGGAATAAGCTCTGAAGTGTGTGTATTTTTTTTTTTATAATTATTAAGATAAAGCTTTATGAAATATTGATCTTTCATTTGTTTTTTTCTCTATATATTCATTATGGCAGTATACTGTTTAATTGTTCTACATTTGTGCAATTTTTTATGGTAAGTAGTTTTAAATAAGCTAATTAACATTTCATAAAAGTTTCAGACTATTAGATGAATATTATATCATGCTAATCATGGAATGAAAACTTCAAACTCATATTTCTCCATGTTGAATTTTTGTACATATGCTGTTATTCAAAACCCTAAGGCTTTTTTTGATAATTGAAGTATGGGTTTGAAATCTTTTGTACATGTTCTGAAATGTATGTTTTGTAAAACAGTGCATGGAATTAGCTCTAACAAGTTTAGTATTTTTTCTAAAAAAATTCAAAATCAAAATTAATGTTTTGGGAATTTTTGGAAGTTTAACTATAAAAAAAAATAATTAAAAATTAAAGAGCAGCAGCAGAAAAAACCCAATGCACAGTTTCATGTAGTATATTATAAGGTACATGGAAAAAAATTTTTGAAAGAAAAGAGACGTTTAAAAAAAAGCCTTAGAAATTTAAAAAATGCTTAAAAAAGCTAAAAATAATTAAATTTTATAAACATTTTGCAACAAATAAAAAAATTTTTGTATGGAAATATTATTAATAATTAACCTTTATGAAATACAATTAAAATCAAATATCGAATGTTAAAAATAAAAAAAAATTGTGAAGATTGTACCATATCGCCTAAAAAAAGTTTTTGGACACCACAGAAGACATATAAGCAGTACAAGGAACATTGAATGATTGATTCTTTAGGCTAAGAGCAGAATTACAATTTTAGGATGACTTGAAGCGCGATTTGTTCTATTTTACATTTTATTTACAGCAATCATTTCTTTAATAGTCTGAGGAATTTTCAGAAAGTTTTCAAAAGAATTCATTTTAGAGATGATTTATCCTGAATAAAAAACACGATTAAGCTGCAAAGAATAAACTCAGCCTTCCCAAAATAGACCATGACATCGCGTCACGAAAATATGCGAAAAACTGTGAAGCCCTCCACCAAATTATGTAATCCTTATCAATCCCGCTCTTTTTTTAAAAGAAGAACTGTTCATTCCGCAAACCGTATAAGTTCCATGTCGTTTGGATAGATGGGATTCTGGATATGAAAATAAATAAAAAACAAGAAAGAGAAATGTTTTAGCACACTTTTAAAAATTCACCCAAAAGTGACTATTAATTTATAGGGTCTTAACAAACTCAGTACTTATTTAAAAAAATATAATATAATGTGATATAATTCTTCATGGTGAATTAACGTAAGCAAAGCTTGGCAGCGAAATTTAATGTCGAGGAGTCATAGTAATAAAGCAGTTTCGTTAAAAACATTTTTATTCTTTAAATAATTCAAGTGAAAATTCTCGCCACTGGAGAAATTAAAACATTAAGTTAAAAAATATATATAATCATCGAAATATAATATTACCAAACTTTGGTTAACTGATTCGAACCACCTTTAAAAAATACTGAGCAACAAACCAGTTGCACATCTCATATGTCCCCAATCGAAGAGCAAAATCACCTCGTCCGAAACCGACGATTTTCTCTCAACCAACCTCGGTCTCCTTAAATACTTACACGAGCCAAGTTAGTTAGATCTACATTGCAGCCGTTGCCAACTACAAATCTCGAAACTCGCACAAAGGTCGGGTTCGAATCAGATTATTTACTTGAGATCATGGCGCGAGGTTGGAAAAACTTAAGGACCATAAAAATTCGGATCCTAAAATAAATTTTTTTTTCAAATGTCTAACAATCGGCCCCCTTTTTCCAACATCCGCACCATTATCTCTTACAAATCAGTAATATAAATTCATTTTATAAAAATATGTTGCATACAATACTTTATTCACAATATCTTTATTGCAAGAGACAAATATTTTGATCTAAATAAACAAAGTTCCATTCTCTTAAATAGAAAATAGTTTTCTACAAAATTCCATTAATTTTTCCTTTATCATGGGTTTAGTAAAAATATCTGCCAAATTATTTTTGGTACCAACATATTTAATTTGAAAAACCTTGTCTTTTATTAAATTCCTTAAGAAATGGTAACGAACATCGATATGTTTCGTTCTATAATTTTCTACTGGTGAACTGGAAAAACTTATAGCAGCTTGATTGTCACAGAATATTACATTTTCACATAATTCCAAATTCAAACTTTTATCATTAATTATATTCTTTAACCAAATAAATTCCTTTGCTGCTTCCGTTATACTAACATACTCCGCTTCCATAGTAGACAGACTAACGGATTTTTGCTTAAAAGTTCGCCAGGAAATTGGAGTTTCGCCAATGAAAGTTATGAATCCTCCCATCGACACTCGATCATCCCTATTTGTGGCAAAATCCAAATCTGAGTAACATCTTAATTTTAGTGATTTAACTTTTGAAAGTTCCTATTTATATATTTGAGTGTATTTTAAATAACCTAATAATCTCAATAAACAATTCCAATGTTTTATTCCTGCGTTTGATTGGAATTGGGAAAGTACTGTTACGAATTTCCTGCGATGTGCTTAGAATAAATTCAATAAGCAGAATCCTTTTAAATAAAATAAATAAAGCTATTTATTTAACGAAGACTACAAGAATAACACTGCGCATTCAATAGCTCAGTCAACAGCCTACAGCTTGCTTGCTGTCTAAGGCTCCAATACCACTCCTAATCTTTCATGCTTGTTTTTATATGCTCTCTGCCGGAAGTGACGTCACTAACAGGAAGTTATGTCATATTAGAAAAATCCAGAACCTTGGAAAGAATTCAAGAAATCAGGATCCCTCTAGAAAATTCTCTCTGTCGCCAAGGTTTCCAACTTCCGTCGCCAAACTTGGCGAAATGTCGCCAAATTTGGCGACAAAAATTAATTGCGTAAAACATTGCCAATGAGCCAATATCTCGCCAATTTGGCGACTTGCTATTGAAATACAATGGGATACATATAACATTCATTATCATAAGACAAATTACACCAATTTACAGAATTCGTAACATTGCCCCCCTCTCAAGGACTGCACATCCCAGGCAGTACAATCCTTGAATAGGTAAAAATTATTTACAAGTATATACAATGGTCGACAGTACACGGTTACATACAAGCATATAAGTGGCTCTTTCGATCAGCTAGTTTCGTCCCTAGAGTTACAAAAATAAGGGGCCAGCCGATCACAATGCACTACTCTAGGCCTTGAGTTCTTAGATTTTTGGATACGAATCACAACGTCATTTAGTCTTTTTAGGACTGTATATGGACCGTCCCAATTTGTCTGTAACTTTGGAGAAAGTCCTTTTCGTCGAATCGGGTTCCAAAACCAAACCTTGTCACCTTCCTGAAATTCATGTCCTGTAGCTCTCGTGTCGTACCTGGTTTTCATCTTTTCCGTTGCGATGTCGATCCGATTACGGGCGAACTCGAGCACACTTTCTAAACGTTCCTGTAGTTCATGGACATATTCTTCAGGAGAAGAAGGCACATCAGGAGGGCGCCCAAACAGGAGATCACAGGGCAGACGGAGTTCACGACCAAAGAGCATCTGGGAGGGAGTGAATCCAGTGGTTTCATGGACGGCACTTCGATAGGCAAGCAGGAACATAGGAAGCTTCCGATCCCAGTCTTGATGATTCATGGAAACGTGGATAGAGAGATGGTTTAAGATCGTTCTATTAAATCTCTCAACCATGCCGTCTGACTGGGGATGTAAGGGGGTAGTTTGTGTCTTATCAATCTTAAGAAGGACACAAAGTGCCTTGAATACAGCAGAAGTGAAATTTCTGCCTTGATCAGAGTGCATCTGAAGGGGCGTCCCATAGCGAGAAATCCAGTTCTGCAGTAATACTTCGGCAACTGTTGTAGCTTCTTGATCAGCGATCGGGTAAGCCTCGGGCCACTTGGTAAAATAATCCTTGACAACTAAGATGTATTTGTAGCCATCATTTGAACGTGGGAGAGGCCCTAAGATGTCCAACGCGATTCTTTCAAATGGTGCCCCTACATTATAGCGCCGTAATTTTCCACGGCATCGTGTTTTGGGTCCTTTTCGGGCCCCACATGCATCGCAGGACTTGCACCATCTTTCTACGTCATCTCTTACTTTGCTCCAGAAAAACCGCTCCCGAACCTTTTGGATGGTCTTCAATATTCCAAAATGACCTCCGGTTGGACTACTGTGTAATTGTTCCAACACTTCCGGTATTCTTGATCGTGGGAGTACTAATTGCCATTTTGATGTTTTGCCATCCTCAGACTCCCATTTTCTGTATAATACACCATTACGAATATGGAGTGAATCCCAGAGAGCCCAATAGCGTTTGCTATCCGGACGATAGCTGAAGATATCTTGCCAACTGGGTCTAGTGCTAGATGATTCAAGAAGTTCCAAGATAGGTTTTATGTCGGGATCCGTAAGTTGAGCTTCTCTGACTTCTTCATCGCTCTAACGGTCTATTTGTGTCGATACCGAATCCTTTATTTGACGAATGACAAGTGTTATCATGTCATATTTCTTCTCGACTGTAGTGCAGTAAGAACAAGCATTCGAGCATGGTCTTCTTGATAAGGCGTCAGCATTACCATGAAGGGACCCCTTGCGATGTTTGATCTCGAAATCGTACTCTTCAAGTTTCTGAATCCATCTAGCTATCTGGCCTTCGGTGTTCTTAAAATTTAAAAGCCATGTCAGGGACGCATGATCCGTTCGGAGCAAAAACTTCCGACGGTAAAGATAACTATGAAAGTTCTCAACAGCTTTTACAATGGCCAGTAATTCTTTTCTGGTGACGCAGTAATTTCTTTCAGGCTTTGAAAGACACTTGCTCCAGTATGCGATGACATGTTCTTGGCCGTTAATTTCTTGGATAAAACTGCTCCGACACTTTCATGGCTTGCGTCCGTGTCAAGAATGAATTGCTTTTCGGGATCCGGATAAACTAGAATGGGAGACGATGTTAGAGCCGCCTTCAAGCTATTAAATGCTTCCTCGCATTCGTCTGTCCACAAGAACTTCTGTTTGTTTTCAGTCAGCCTGTGGAGAGGTCTCGCGATTGAAGAAAATCCTTTAACAAATCTTCTGTAATATGTGCAGAGACCGAGAAAACTTCTAAGCTCATGCACATTTTTAGGGCGCCTCCAGTCTTTTACAGCTGACACTTTCTGTGGATCAGTTCTAACACCATCAGCAGAAATTATGTGACCCAGATAATTCACCTCGTGACGGAATAAGTTGCATTTGGAGGGTTTAGCTTCAATTTGGCCTCTTTCAATTTTTCAAATACTCTCCTTAGGTTGCTGAGGTGTTCCTCGAAACTTTTCCCTACAATGATGATGTCGTCTAAATAAACAAGGCAAGCTTCAGAAGTGAGTCCGTTCAACACTGTCTCCATGAGGCGTTCGAAGGTAGCTGGTGCATTACAGAGACCAAACGGCATGACCTTAAACTGCCAAAGTCCTTGTCCTCCTGTCGTGAATGCTGTCTTTTCACGGTCTTCAGGATGTATCTCTATTTGCCAATAACCGCTTTTCAAATCCAAGGTAGAGAACCACTTGTTTCCGCTAAGAATGTCTAACGTGTCATCGATTCGTGGAAGTGGATAACTGTCCTTTTTTGTGACATCATTGAGCCGTCGATAGTCTACACAAAATCTGGTAGATCCATCTTTCTTTCGGGCTAACACGATGGGAGAAGCCCAGGGACTCGACGAAGGCTCGATGACATCTCGTTCCTGCATGTCCCTTAGTAGATCTTTAACTTCTGTTGCCTTAGCAATTGGTAGTCTTCGGGGATTCTGTTTAATAGGAGAGTGATTCCCAGTTTCAATTCGATGTTGAGCCAATTTCGTTCTCCCGAGGTCACCAGATGTACAGGAAAACAGTTCCTCGTATTCGTCAATAAGCATCCATGCTACACTTTTCTGTTCCTCATTCAATTCAGTGGGCTTCAACAGATTCAGTTCGAGTTCTTTAGAAGGCTTTTTCGACATGATTTCGGGATGTTTCTGTATACAGGTGACTGGAGCACATGTTGCTAATGCGTCGCCTTTCCTGATTGTTTTAGGATTACCAGTTAGATTAACAACTCTGACTGGTACAGTTTCCTTCGAAAGATCTACCAGTGCGGAAGCAACCAATACTCCTTTTGGAAAATTTTCAGAGTCCGGAAATTCAGTTAGACCATGTCGAAAGTTTTGACTTTTCTCAGTGGCCCCTCTTACAAGCATCTCAATTCGAGCTGGAATAGTAATATCACTTTTACAAGTTATTCGATGACACGGTTCTCTTTCAACAGCTCCTAACTGGAATAACGCTACATCTTCCGAATTTGAGCGTAGCACATTATTCTCAAAGTCAATTACAAAATTATGTTTTGTTAAGAAGTCCAAACCGAGTATAAAAATGTCGGTGATTTCGGCTACAAACACGGTATGGCCATTTAACACATTTCCAAACTTAATTGTTATATGCATCTTGCCAATAATGGGGATTTTATCCCCTTTCACGGTCTGAAGGGTAACGCAGGGCGGTGTCCGAAGAATTTTTACGCCAAGTTGTTGTGCTAAATCTTGGCGCAAAATGGTGACATTGGCCCCTGTGTCAACGACCATTCGACACGGAAATCCATTTACATTCGCTTCAATAAACAGTCCATTCTCGCTGCTTGATGAAATTTGTAACACTTCCAAAATGCGGCTTTTCATTCTCTGGCAACCTCCACCCCGCGAGACCGCCACTACCTCGTTTCCCTGAGTATTATTCCTCGACAGGCTCCTAGGCCGTTGATTTTGGCGAGCCTGGCATTGCCTTTGGAGATGGCCTTCTGCTCCACATTTCCAGCAACGGGCGTTGTTTCTTTTAAATTTGCCTGTCTCCTCTCTAGACCTCTGCTTCATCCCCCGGAACTCCTCTAACAGTTGTGTCATAACTTTAAGTAAAGGATCCTCATCTCGTTTCACCTCCGCACCTCTGATAAAGTGACGATCCTTTTTGATGCTTGTTGTGCCGCTTCAAACTTGATCGCGTAGACTAAAGCGGACTTCAGATCCTTAGTTTCCGCCATTCGTAATGCCTTTTGTATTTCTACGTCTCTGACGCCATCGACGAAATACTGCACAGCTAAAGTCTCTCTTACTTCAGTAGGACAATCGGAGAAGGCGAGGTGGGACAGCTTTTCAATGTCCGTTGCGTGCTCTTGAAGGGTTTCGTTGGGGTTTTGTTGGCGAGTCTTTAACTGAAGTCGGCTATAATCCTTCAGGCATTTCTCGCCAAAACGCAACTCTAGGGCACTTGAAAGAGCATCAAAATTTAACTGTTCATTATCGGGAATGGTCCTCAGTATATCTGCAGCTTCGGCTCGGAGAGAAGAAGCCAATTGGCGAGCTTTGGTAATTGGATCCCAGCCATTAGCTTCTGCGACAATGGCGAACTGCGTCTTATACACCTGCCAAGATGTTTGTCCGTCATACGGCAGTAATTTCATACAGGGTCTGTTGACAACAGGCATATATCGAGCATTTTGAGATTGATTTGCAGCAGCCAATCCAAATTCTTGAGGAGTTTCATAGGACTCTCTTGATTCTTCAGTAACTTGAACTTCCATTTCTTGCTTCAATTTCTCAAATTTTTTTTCCATTTCTTCTAATCTCCCTTCAAATTCCTCTACTTTAGCATTGGCTACCTTCACGGCGTTATTAATTTCCTTCATCTCAGATGTCATTTCTGCTTGTCCTGCTTTCATTTCGACTTGTCCTGCTTTCATTTCTGTTTTCATTTCAACTTGTCCAGCTTTCATTTCTGTCATGAATGACAAAAGTTACGTTAATTTGTCTTCCAATGCGGATTCTTCCTTCTGCTTTTCTTCCGCAGCTTTCTTACTCTGCTCATTCGTTTCACCAACGTTGTCGGATATACCACCACAACTTTGCTCTCTTTCAAGAGCTTCTCGAAGACGTTCGATCAAGTCATCTTTCTGGTCCACGAATGTGGGCGTGGGTTCGAATCCCACTTCTGACACCAATTTGTTACGAATTTCCTGCGATGTGCTTAGAGTAAATTCAATAAGCAGAATCCTTTTAAAAAAAATAAATAAAGCTATTTATTTAACGAAGACTACCAGAATAACACTGCGCATTCAATAGCTCAGTCACCAGCCTACAGCTTGCTTGCTGTCTAAGGCTCCAATACCACTCCTAATCTTTCGTGCTTGTTTTTATATGCTCTCTGCCGGAAGTGACGTCACTAACAGGAAGTTATGTCATATTAGAAAAATCCAGAACCTTGGAGAGAATTCAAGAAATCAGGATCCCTCTAGAAAATTCTCTCTGTCGCCAAGGTTTCCAACTTCCGTCGCCAAACTTGGCGAAATGTCGCCAAATTTGGCGACAAAAATTAGTTGCCTAAAACATCGCCAATGAGCCAATATCTCGCCAATTTGGCGACTTGCTATTGAAATACAATGGGATACATATAACATTCATTATCATAAGACAAATTACACCAATTTACAGAATTCGTAACAATATATATATATATACACAAATATATATAGAGAGAGAGTGAGTTAATAATAGGAATTGAAAAATACAATAGATTATACTACAACACATTTGTTTTAATTATCAATAATACTATTTTTACTGATAAAGTAATTACACGTCATTTTAAAAGAATTTTTTTTAAAAAAAAATATCCCTACTATACGCGAAGTCTATCTCTTGTGAAAAAGGTTCTTCCGCCTGGATAACTTAATCTAATTGAAACTTCGATCACTTAAAATTTAAAAATAGCATCACATTCTTTTTTAAAAATTGGAATTTTTACCATGTTTTTATCTTACTGATTGAAACAACACAAAAGTTTTCCAACTCCATTAAGGTTCCAAAAACTTTAAAACTTAGGTTTACATTTATTTCTCATTTATCATCCATAGATGACTAGAGTCAACAACATGCATCTCTGAACCCGCCTATTTATCGTTCATGTCAACAACACACATCGCATTAACATCACTAATTCTTCTCGGTAAGAAAAATATAGATTTTCAACTAATCATAAAACTTCATTTAAACGCTGAACAATCCATGGACTAATTTAATTTTCTATGTATGACTATGTAAGAACCATTATGATTGAAAAAAAAGTATTGAAAGATTCTTTGTCACTCGATATAATTATTTTATGATGGACAACCCATTATAGGGATGGATAATATTTTTTTTTTAAAAAAAATGTTCTACAACGCTAACATGCTGTGAATTACATAAAAAAAAAACAAGAAAAAGTTACTAGAAACCAGCTTGCAAAAATATGAAATATTTCCTCCTCTTCTGTTTTTAAGTATATTTGATTTATTTTTTACAAGAAAATTAAGAACTCAGGAGAAACACTTTAAGATGTTGTTAAGCGAATTATAACATTTTTTTCAATACATTGTGCAAGCGCACTTGACGACTAGATAAAATAAACATAAGTAGAAAGTGTTTACTTGTAACATCTTGATAAGTAATTATTCTGGTACAAGTTTGGGTCATGAAAATATTTATTTACAATATCGTGTGACAAGAAATTGTTTATTTAGAGCATCCAGAGTAGGGTTGGCCATCGATTATTTCTTATGAGAACATCTGAGTTCCTTGTTTACGAGATATTTCGTTGAATCTAATTGTGGACTTTTACTTTGAATATCTGCAGCAAAACTCTTTTTAAAAAAATACTAAACATGTTTGAAATTAGTAAGTAATTTTATTTTATTGATATAACATGTATATATATATATATATATATATATATATATATTCAAAATTTCTCTACAAGAGAGAGATGAATTACATGATTAATACTTAAAAGAATAACAATTGCCAGATAACAAGACAACAGAATTTAGAAGGAGATATGAAAGATTGAAATAACACAGTAAAATATAAAAGAATGGATGCTTCAGTATTATCAACATTGCTGACTTAGGACAGCTAGTATACATAAATTTTTTTTAAAAAAAATCCTTCTGTATAAAAGTGGGGTTGAACATGTTTTTTGGCCAGCCAACCTTCCCCCTTTTTTGTTAATAAAACCAAGCAAATACCAATTGGAAATAATGGATAGGAAATCAAAATCCATTATAAGGAAAAGGTAACTTACCCAAAAATTGCATACTGAAATGCAGAGCCCGCGCTAAATCTGAGTACAATAAACAAGTTATTGCCAGATTCTGGACCATAAATACAATTTCAAAACAAAGCAATGGCTGAAAAATAGCACTTAGCAAAAGTATGAAAAGAATAGAAATAATAAAATAAGAAATGTAAACATACTACCATTATCTTAGACTCTTAATATGGTTTAAAAGTTATAATATATTCTAAAAAAGTAATTTATCTAAAACTAGAAACTGGGGGTATTTTAAAACTATCTAGGAAGAATAATAAATCTATAATATAAACCTTTTAAAACTATGGAAATTTAATCCTTACTATTTAGAATTTCATTATTTAAATATCTATTAATAAAATTAATTGGGTACTTTTGAATTAAACAGTATTTAGTAAAATGTTTATAATTTTTTATTTTTTCTGATTTATTAGAAACTAGAAGTTTATTGCGTAGTGTGTAATTAAGAACAATATTCTGAATATAGATACATGCACATTACTCTCCCAATGCGGTACTTTTATAATATTGAAATTAAAGTCTTCTCGTTATCATAAATATTAGTAACTATTTTATAATCATTTAATTTAATTTCTATATCAAGAAAATTTGCTTCGTAACTGTTACTATTTGTCTGTATTAAATTAAGATATTGTGGATAAAAATTAATATTAGGTATAAAGTTGTCTTGCTTGCCAAAAATGATTATATCATCTATATAACAAAAAAAATAAAATTCCAAGTTGTCTGTGAAACTATTTTCAAAATAATGTAAATATAAATTGGCAAGACAGTTGCTAGCTGGTCCACCTTGTGGTAGACCCTTAATCTGTTGATAATAATTACCATTATGATAAACATAATTCTCTTTTAGAACTAACTTAAGTAGAGAACCAAATCTATCATATTTGACATTTTTAAACAAATTATCTTTATGTAATTTTACTAGTGTTTTTATCATATCATCAATATTAATTGAGTTAAAAAGATCTTCAAAATCTAAACTAAATACTGAAAATATTTTTTTATCTTTAATTTGTGCAATAAGTTCTGTACTATTTTTAAGAATGGCTGAAGTTTTTAGATTATTTATTGTATCTTGTAACATTTCATGTAGAATTTTGCCTGATTTGCTGATATATGTATTAAAACCATTAGTAACTGTTCTAAACTTTACTGGATTTTTATGAAATTTAGGAGTAAGAAATACATGTGGAAATTTAAAATTATTATTAATTTGTATTTTAATTGTTTATGAAAAGCCAAAATTCGATTATTTATTTCTCTATCAGAAATTGATGACCTAATAAAAGCTGTATTATTTCAAAATGTTTGTTGAGCATTAAACTATAATAGTATTTACAAATGAAGGCAAAATTTCCAGCCACTTTATCAATATAAACTATAATAAATTTATTTTGTAATTTTTTAATCTGATTTTTTAATATCATTAAAAAAAGATGTTATTATCTGTACTAAAGTTATATTTATTAATCTGTTGTGTAATGTTACATTTAAACTCTGTGAATGCCCCTCTATAGGCATACTATATTTAATAGCAATTTTGTAAATGAATTGCTCAATATCATTATATAACTGATTTTTGATAATTTTATTATTATTGGATATCAAAAGTCTAAAACCAGTACCTTTATTCATTATATCTCTAAGATTATTGTCTTCTACAATATTGAGATCACCAGTAATAACATGCTGGTGATAGTTATCTTTGAATTCTTTAAATTCATTACAATAACATATTAAATTTTCTTGCTTGATAGGTGCATTATAGTTAAAAATTGATCTACCTATTTTTATTATATTTAAAAGCCTTTTTAATAGTGATATTTTGAATTGGGGAAAGTTGACATGTGTTTTTTAAAAAATGCTAGAAAAATTAATATTATCAAAAGATTTATTCATATATAATAATGTACAATATTCTGTTTGATATTTTTTATTTACATTGACATTTATTTATGTTTATGCTTCAGAAATTTGAGAATGTCTCTTATGATATGTAAAGCATGACTATCTATAAATTTATCTGAATTTAGTATATTATCCGAATACATATTTCTGTCTTACTTAATCCAAACATAAAAGATTTAATGTGCTTTATATTAAAATTGTTCTCGAAACTATTACATATATCGCTAATACCTTTTGAAATAACATTTTCGTCTCTGCTTAACCTTTTAGTCCTATTACCTCTAGTTTTTTCTTTTATGAGTCTTTTTGATTTCTTTACTGTAATAATAATCTTGAGAATTTTGCTTAATAGTATTAAGAATATTTTTTCCTAGATACAATACATTTAGTCCATAAGGATAAATTGTATTATAATACTTAATGTAGAAATTTTCCCACATAGTCTATCTTTAACATATGGACTACTTTAATAATATTGAGCACCACATTTTCAAAACCATGTGTATGGAAGTGTCTAATTTCTATTTTATTTGAATTTTTTATACTATTAAAGTTTTTAGTATCTGATCTATGTTGATTAATTCTAATATTAATTTTATTACTAGTCTGTCCAATATATTTAAAATGACATAGTTTACATGTCATTGAGTAAATACAGTTAAATGTCTTGCAGAAGGTAAATTTAGAATTATCTTTGATTTGATCATATTTATCATTTTACATGTTTTACATCTATTGTCCCCACATCTTTTGTAAAAGTGAATTTTTTTATTGCAGAATTTACTATTTTGATGTTTACTTGAAAAATATTTACTGCTTTTAATGTCATTAGAGTTAATAGAAATATTGTTACATAGCATAATATCTTTTTTAGCATTCTTTAAGTAATCCTTATTCCAGAATACTCTGGTATAATATCGTCTAGGTAGAATCTCTACAATCAACTACATTTTTCAATTCTCTTGTCATGATTTACTGAATTCATCTTCACTAATATAAACAATCTGTTAAAAAAACTAG